>SNQJ01S0146553.1:0-17552 GCA_010110895.2 Picea sitchensis
CCCCTGTTCTCCATGTTCAACGCATTACCTGATGTCTCACCTGTGCTTTTCTATCGCATTTCCTCACTAAGGATAACACCAACAACATCATCAAATTTTAAAGTATTTGAACCAGAGACATAGTTACTTACAACCATGACCAAGCCATTCCAACTTTCTAGCAATGAGCACAAGATTAGAAGAGACCTAACCTCATCATCAAAGTCCACTTTTACAAAACTTAGTTGATTAGTAACCGTATTAAATTCATTTAAATGATCTGCAACAGGCCCACCTTCTGACATCTTCATATTAAATAATCTCTTCATTAGAAATACCTTATTGGACACCGAGAATTTTTCATACAGTTTAGCCAACATGTCCATCAAATCCTTCGTTGTCTTTTCTTTCGAAATATTAAAATCCACTGACGCTGCCAAGCTCAGCCGTATTGTTCCTAGAGCCTTTCTGTCAAGAATCTCCCATTCTTCGTCCTTCATGGCAGTCAGCTTCTTTGCTACTCCGCCCAATGGTAGGAATAAATTATTTTGATATAAATAATCTTCCATCTGCATCTTCCATAACTGGTAGTTTTGGCCGTTAAATTTCTCGACCCTAAACTTTCCATCTCCCTACATTGCTCCCACTTGAACCAGAAACCCTCTTTTCCTACGAGTTACCTTTCGCTCTGACACCAGTTGTTAGAAAAATAGGACCGCAGAGCAATAAAATAAAACAAATGTGGAAACAAAACACATAATATACACAATACAATAGAGACATAGATTTACGTGGTTCACCCAATGTGGGCTACGTCCACCAGAGAAATTTCCAGGTCCTTCCTTTATTATTATCTAGCAAATGAAGGGATACAACCTACAACAAAACCTGTTGTAACTTCCTCTTCTTTCTCTCACAGTATCCTCTCTCAGAATACAATATTCACCATAATGCATAGCCGCAATACATTTCCCTCATAATAGAGGGTTTCCTTTTAGGGAAAAAAACCCTAACATAATTTCTACCGTCAGAACTGCAACCTTATAATGAACGGTCTAGATTTACAATGAAATTACAATATACATTTACAAGGCAATTTTTCCTTTGGGGGCTTCTCCCCCGAAACCCCATTAGGGGACACTGCTCCTGAACCCCTGTCGGGGGCCCATTTTCCCCCGAACCCTGACCCCGCAGAGGGGGTAATCCCCCTCTGCACTCCCCCGCATGGAAGAGTGTACACACTTCTGGAGTGTAAAGTCTTCATGGGGTATAAACATGGCTGAAAAAACACAAGACCTCTGAATCAGGAAGATAATCAGGCTCCACAACCAACAATATGTACTACTATTTAGAAGATGGTTGATTGTTTCTAATTCATTTTTACACAAATAACAATGCCTCGATGCATGACCACTAGGTTTTTTTAAAACTTCCCATGTTAATTCTTTATTTCTTATAACTCTAAGACCCCTAGTGGACATTTAGGGGTTATGATATTTTTTACTATTTTTTTTTTATACACATATTTTTTGCATGTAAAAGTAAATTTCTATTATTTGCAAAAGTTAAAATTTACTAATTCATGTTCACTAACAACATGATGTATTTAACACTTACAACAATTTCATGTAAATTAGTAAATGCAATTTCATGGAAATAAATTAATTAATATACTTGACTAATCAATCAATGTAATTAGCTAAGAAGTAGGAAAATACCTGCAACCTTGTTTGATTTGGTAGCCTAGATTTAATAATCTTTCTCCTTAGATCTTTAGCAAGTTTTCCCAATTGGATTTTAACCCCCCATCTAGCTAGGAACAACCTCTTAAACTCCTTATCTCTAGGAAACCTTTGGGGTTTCCTAGCCCTCCGTGCCCAAAGCTCCAAAAACAACACCCAACCCACCATTAGTATCTCAACAATAAACAATTAGTCCCTCCCTCCTAGGCCTGATAGATCTCATAGTTCATAGTTCTCAGTTGTCATAGTTATCAGCCCTTCCTATGGTTGTGATTCCTTTCCCAAAACCATTTCCCCCAATTACAAAACCCCTTTTCCTTTTCAAAATCCCCCTTTACGCCTCCTCTACCACTGCCTCCCTAGCTTCCCCAAGAAGGGTCAAAACAATCTATCATAAAATAATCTCCTCCCACCTATCCACATTAATCCACTTGACATGCTATCAAATCCATTAATTAAAATTAACTTTGTGTAGGTCACGGATCTAGTTCTCACTAAATGAAAATCAAATTAGATTTTCCATTTTATTGAAATATAATAAATCCCGAAATGAAATCTAATAATTCAAATGAAGTAACATTATAATTCTATAATTTTAATTTTACTACAAATATTACACACCAACCATTAGTAATAATATTATAATAGCTAATATATATTGTAATGATACTAGTGTATGTATGCAAGGTATGTATGCTTAGTTGGTGCATACATAACTCATGCGTGTTAATGATAACTATTACCACCGACTTTTTCTAAGACAAAGTTGGTGGTTACTGTTACAAGGGACGGTCAAAAGGATGAGCAACATGTGTGGGTCCTTATTGAGGCCTCTGGAAATTGAATAAAAACAACAAATCTTATTAGAAAACTAATTATCAGAAGAAGACTATATTGAAGACATTGCATAAGATAATATTGGTTAAAATTTGGTATGCGTTAGTGGGAATAAAGTTTTCTTCCTCTCCTTATATGTATGATGGTTATGGTTCAGATGATNATTGAAATATAATAAATCCCGAAATGAAATCTAATAATTCAAATGAAGTAACATTATAATTCTATAATTTTAATTTTACTACAAATATTACACACCAACCATTAGTAATAATATTATAATAGCTAATATATATTGTAATGATACTAGTGTATGTATGCAAGGTATGTATGCTTAGTTGGTGCATACATAACTCATGCGTGTTAATGATAACTATTACCACCGACTTTTTCTAAGACAAAGTTGGTGGTTACTGTTACAAGGGACGGTCAAAAGGATGAGCAACATGTGTGGGTCCTTATTGAGGCCTCTGGAAATTGAATAAAAACAACAAATCTTATTAGAAAACTAATTATCAGAAGAAGACTATATTGAAGACATTGCATAAGATAATATTGGTTAAAATTTGGTATGCGTTAGTGGGAATAAAGTTTTCTTCCTCTCCTTATATGTATGATGGTTATGGTTCAGATGATAGACACGAGGAATATTATGAATTCATAAGCAACCATTCCTGTTTTTCTCGTTTGAGAGATGATGAAAGGTACATGGGTTATGGTTGTGACATTGATGAAGGAGAAACATCAAGCTATAAATCACCTAGCAGAGGAGAAGTCTTTGAGTCACGTGAAAAATATGGCCTCTTCCTATTAACCATTTAGAGAAGTTTGTCCCAAGTAGTAGATTTGAAAAAGGTGTTATTTTTAATATTCTTTGATGGCGATCCAATCTATAACAATAATGGAGAGAATTCAAGGCCAGAACTATAACATCTTACTTTGGTGTGTAATGGTGTTCCTTTGGTTCAAGGAGTCAATGAATGGATTATTGTAGTTTTTCACAATAGCTAAGGAATGATGATTAAGAGAGAAACACTGATTTTATTACTATAGGTGTAGTGTAGATAGAGAGGTAGTAGGGGGGCTGGAGGGCCCATAATGATAATAGTAGAGACCATTCAATGTAAGATGGAGTAGGTCCATTATATTATTAAATAATGCCTACTATGGTAGTTAGATATTGTAAGGCCTACATTACAGAGCCTCATATAAATAAATACTTTCTAATATACTACTTTAATTGCTGCAACTTAGTTTAGAATTTCCTTTCTTGATTTTCTTTCTACCAGCATAATAATCGACAACAACATGATAATCAACAACAAGATAATAAAAACAACATACTAACAACATAGCAACATACTAACATCATAATAACAACAACATACTAACAACATAACAACATATTAACAACATAATAACATCAACATACTAACAACATAATAATCAACACCAATATAATGACAACAGATCACTAGTAAAATGCATAAAGTATCTACCTCAACCTGTAGTTTAGTTGATTTAGCCTATTTATTGGTTGTTGATGATCCTGTCCAACTGCTCAAATTGAATATTTAACCTCCTAGCCAACTAGGAACAACCTCTCCGACTCCCTAGCTCCAGTAATCCTTGTGTTTTCCTAGCCTCTGAGTCCAAAATTCCCAGCAACAACAGTGCCTTGTGAGAGTTTCCAAAACAATTCCTCCAATTTCCTCCTCCTCTATCTTTCAAAAATTCTAAAACAAAAAATGAGATGCCCTTCCAAGTCCTCCCCTTCTTCTTTATCCTCCTCTCTCAAATCCCCCTCATTAATTCCCCAACAACCTTATCCCCCCATTAATTACTTCACCCACCTTTTAATAATAAAATAGTAAAAGGGGAGTATTGAAAGAAGGTAGGTAGGGTTTACAAGCTGGATGGCGGTGGCCTCCTCTGTAGCTCCGTGCGCCTTTGCGCGAGAGCTCGGGCCTCACCCGAGCTCTCCCTCCAGGCGCTCCTCCGTTAGACACTCAGGCGACCCCTCCGGCTCCCCGACTGGAGCTCCTCCCTCCTCCGTTCAGCCGTCTCCAGCAGTAGCGATAGGCGCGTCCTCGGCTGCGCCGTTGATACCCTCTCCGACCTCCTTCAAAGACGCGGTCCAAGGCCGCTCTTCTGGATTTTCCCAAGTGGTCCGTGAAGCTCTAGATCTAGTGATCCCTGTTCCTCAGGAAGCGGCGGATCGGGAAGGTTTTTTTAGATCTAATGCTCTGTTTTGCAGGTTTAATGGCTTCTGGCCTCGCCTGGCAGTTTTGCATTCTTGGATTGCTTCAGAATGGACTCCTCTCCTCGATTTCGAAGCTCATGTTTGCCCATGTGTAAAAGGTTTATTCGTAGTGATTTTTTCCTCTACTAAGGATAGAGATTTGATCTACAGTTCTGGGCCGTGGTTCTGGGGCAGGTCGGGTCTGTCTATGCATCTCTGGACCCCTTCTTTCAACCCCTCCTCAGCTTCCATCCCTACGACCCTCATGTGGGTAAGGCTCCCTTGTCTACCTATTCATTTTTGGGGTGACTCCTCTCTTAGCCATATTGGAAATGCTCTTGGAAAGTTTCATAGTAGCAGTCCAGAAAGTAAATGTGGCTTCACTACCTATGCACGGATCTATGTAGAGATGGATTTCAGTAAAGGATTCCTAGCGCAAATCACTCTTCAAGGGATTAATTATTCTTGGACGCAGAAGCTCGACTATGAGAATCTTCATTTCAGGTGCAGAAGTTGTCTTGAAACAGGGCACTTAGCCAACAAATGTCAGAAACTCCCTGAGAAAAATAACTCAAAGATCCAATGCAAACCCACATGGTGGGTAGGAGCTCTTCTTGAGCATCAAAGCAAAGAACCGACTAATGATACCTCTAGCGAGGAAGATACAGAGATTGTACCATAGAAAATGGAACAAGTCACCTCTTTTCAAGAGCAAGAGCCCCATTCCCCTAAAAACCCCATGGGGAAGGCCCAGGCAGAAACTGATCCAACCAGATTGCCAGGCACTTCTCAGCCCAAACACCAGATCTCAAGCTGGGCCGACTTAGCAGATGAAGAAGGCCCTGACTTAACTGATGAAGAAGGCCCCCCAAGTCCAAAGGAAAGCCAATCTCATCAAAGCAAAGAATGGCAGACTGTGCCAAAAAGGAAAAAAAAAAACCTTCAAGTCAGAAAGGATGTAATGACCCGCAGTTGAACCGGGTCACTGAAATAATTGGGTTTTCCAAGCTCACAAGTTATTTCTGTTTTATCTCACTTAGGATTGGCCCTATGATTTACCAGGAATCTTTCAACTGAAACAGGGCTGGAACATTTGCTGAAACACAGTGCTGGAACAGATGCTGAAACACAGTGCTGGAACATATGCTGAAACACAGTGCTGGAAGCTGAAACAATGCTGGAACATATGCTGAAACACCGCTGTAACAATGTTGAAACAGTGCTGAGACACATGCTGAAACAATGCTGAGACTTATGCTGAAACAGTGACTGGAGTTTCGACATTAAAACTTCCAGTTCTTTTAGAAGGCGTACAGGAACTAGTTCAGCTCACAAGTCTTTAGCTATAGAAGTAGAATGGTTCAGAAAGACAGGCCCGAAGAAATTCGAGGCCATTTTGTAATTGAATCTGTGGTTAGTCCACCCCATTAATATAATCCATAACCGTTTCTGTAAAAAAAATAAAAAAAATAAAATAGTAAAAGACTCATTTAATCTAATTTAATAATTAATTAAATTTAAATTAAAAACTATGATAAAATTAATCAATTTGGGATGTTACATAGACCCACCCTTCAAGAAATTTCGTCCCGAAGTTAGAGTAATTTACAATACAATGGTAACGACACATGATTCATACACCCGCAACAAATAATCAACATCATCAATTTAAAACACTTATACATACTAGTGTACATGTGCAAGGCATACATGTGTAGCTAGCACATACAAGACTCACACATGCACTAATGAAAATAATTATCACGCCTAAAATAATTCTTGTATGCATCCAATCCAATCAAGAAGACCATTCATTTCATAAAAGATAGTAAACTGTTTAAAATGTTCACGAAATTCCTCAATTACAATAATTTAGCACAAACAACATTCACTTAGATAATTGTAGTTTAGTTAATTAAATATAAATACACAGACACACAGACACACACACACATATATTTTGAAAAAGAGGAAATCAAGAAATTCTTCTATAAGATGAAATCCCCACACACTCTCAACTACTTCTATTCATCCTTAATCCCTAACTTACTTCCATCTTCCATCCCTCTCCTTCATCTGCTGGAATATCTTGGAGCGTCAACTATATTGACCTAACTCCAAATAGAACCCGTAAGTGGAAGTGTCAACTCTCTTGACCAAGCTTCCCCAACAAGCAACTAACAATCATCATCACACGTCTAGGGGAGCGTGAGCTAACACCGTCCTCCCATGACTCCAGGTTTCAGAGGATACATGATGGGAAATGCCTCCACCCCTCCTAATAGGACTAGGGTCCACGCCCTACCATGGAACATACAATGACACTGTGTTGCTAGGAATTTTGTCATCATATAGTCAGTTTTAGGCAGTCTTGCCACCTGAAAACTTTGCAATGGTCCACATATCATAGCAATGCATTCGAACCAACATAATTTCACATAAAAAGATTCATACCATATTGTTTCTTGGTCGGTGTTCATGACATCAACCTTTTATTATCATTATTCTCTGGCTATTTCATAGCCCATTGACCTACAAACTAGTCTATAACACAAACTCATACATATCAATGCATTATCACCATGTAAATGCATTTAACCATAATCTCAATTCAGTATCCATGTACCAACAACTTTAAATGTCAAAATTTTCAAGTTAGGAATAGATTGCATAATATCCATCATAATTCAAATAACGTTAAACATTCATAGAATTGACATTCACATAGGTTCATACGTCTTAAAATTTCAAGTGTATCATTAATAGTTTCATAGTGAATAGAAAATAAATGTGATTAGGCCTTAGGTAATTCTAGCTATCTAAGTCAAAAGGTGGCATTACATACACCTAACCTTCGGGAAAACATATTCCCGTTGTGGGTGGGAAATCCCTCCTACGGGCTAGCACTAAGGGTTTTTATCATGCATGCAGAAATGACCTAAAGATTCTTACCTCTTACAATCATCCCATGCCTAAACCCCCCATCACTCATATGTAAACACAAGACTCAAGAGATTAAATTGACATACCTTATTTTTCATGTCTGATGTCGATCCCTTTTCACGCTTGGTCGTTCTTTGACTGCAACTCTCCTCCCAATGCCGACTTGCATTCACAAAAGACAAACAAATAACTCCACATGCATTTGGTCTATGAAATAAAGGGTTAGAGATTTAATCAATCATACAATCAATATTCAAATAATGACAATCTCATATGGCGGGACGGGAAAAGCAATTCTTTTATTAACTTCACAATGATACCTTACAATGATAAAGTCGGCTACTGCTCCTTGATCTTGATCCTGGGCTCCTCTTCAAATGTCTTCCAACTGATTTTCTCTATACTTCTCTTTGCACAAGGATGGCTAAAGGTTGGGACAAAGGGAATGCTCAATCGGGTATCGTTTCTTTACTATGATTTTCTTCCTTTCAAATGGGACTCCTACCCCTTCTTTTATAGGTTAGAAGGAGCTAGGTATTTCGTTGAATGACCGGCCATGCATGGCCGAAAGGTTTGGTTAACTTACCCAAAGATGTGTGTTCTGTCAACAACTTTTCTTTTTTCATGCTTTTGTAGGTACACACGGGCTGTCTTGGGTCAGCTAGTGTGTGCACACATGAAGTAATGGAGCAGGGCACGTGGGCCTTTATAAAAGGGGTTTTTAAGAAGATTTGTTCAGTAGTGTTTTGGCAAAGGAGTCTGAGATGGCCTGATGCCAGGTAAGCATGTCTGGTGAAAATTAGGGTTATAAAAGATGCCCCCTAATGTGTTAGGTTAGAAGAGAATTTGATGGCCGAAATACATTATCAATCTTCACCAACGTTCCAAACAAGTGAGCCCAGGGACCAGAAATCAGTAGGTGCCATCTGCAAAATAATAATTGTCTCATCGAGGCGGGCATACCCATGCTCAGGATGAAATAAAATCATGGCTACCAATCAAATACATTGTAGATCCATGTCATATAACTATATAAAGTGTAGTCGCGAGAAATACACAATGGATCTACATCTCAAAATAAAAAAAGATATACATGTATAGTATCCATCTTCTAGAAGCTGATAAGGCTTGATGGCTAGAGATGAGGTCTTCAGAGCTCGAGCAACAACTTCAAAATCTTCAAAACTCGGGTAGGAGTGTAACATGAGTGTACGAATTCACTACCCAGAGGTCTTCGACGGCTCGTCGGGCATGGACTAGAGAATCTTGATGATCAGACTGAAGGCTTCATTGATTTCAAACAAAGACTTGATTGGACTTTCGGGATGGCCGAGCATGAGGGCAAGAGACAAACTGCAGAGGGGCCGACTCAGGCTTGGAAAAACTTCCCTTGGACAATAGCATGACAAATGATGAGACTTAGGCAACATGGAATTAACATAAGTTCACGAGGTAGGAGGCAACACAAACTCTCCATATGTTTGGAAGAATAACCAAATGGAGGAGGACATAGCTCAATGTAGCGGGAACAACTTCCTAAGGTCATATTAAATCCTAGGGCTTGACGAACAAACAAAAGGATGTGCTTTATCCAAGGGCGACTCATTGTGCTGCCAATACAAAGAAAATACTTTTCCCTTTTTCTTTTTGGGGTATATTTGATTTTTTTGTTTGTCATTTTTCAATAATTTTGGAAAAAGAATAAAATAATGTTACGTTACAAAGGAGGGATGAGTGTCACAAACATACAATTTTGAGGCGCAAGGACAAGACATATGTTCAAAGTAAGGACACTCGGGAAAAATCCCTCCTGGGGCCAAAGGGGTCAAGATGCAGAGGCAAAGTGCTACAAGGATTGCATATAAGGCATGCTTCAGATGGTTCATTTGAGAGAAACATGGAGCTAGCATTAGACCAAAGACGCAGGTATGCAAATGCGGTTAAAACAACACACAATGGTAACGTCCTTCGATGTAAGTTTAACGATCCCAGGGAAGGTAAGCTCGACGGTTTTTCATATTTAGAGAGTCTAAAAAAACGTAAAAGGAGACTCCAGTGGGGTACCTTTTTCGGAGGTAGTCTAATCGGTTCGAAAAAAAGGGGTAAACTAGCACCGACAAGACATCTATTCAAAACCATTTTAACGAGTGTGATAAAGACAAGATCACTCGACGATTTTTTCATTTTTAAGGAGTCTGAAAAAATCTTAACTATGGAATCCATCAGGAAAGTTCTTCTGGACCATTTTAACGAGTGTGAAAGAATAAGGTCACTCAAAGATCTTTTCAATTTTAGGGAGTCTGAAAAGAGCTTAACTATGGACTCCATGGGGGTTCTTTTTTCGTAATTTTAGTCCCTCAGGCCCGAAAAATGGTTAAAATTATACCTGAGAGTACTCTTTTAGATAACCAAGGTTTCTAGAGTATACCTTTGTTTGTACAGTTGACCATCTGGACTGAAAAGGAGTAAACTACGGCCAGACAGACGTGACTTCAAATTTCAGTTTAACGAGCGTGAAAGGCCACAAGATCACTTGACAATCTTTTCATGTTTAGAGGGTTTGAAAAGGGCTTAAAAGAAGACCCGTTATGCTTTGGGAGTCCCAAGGGTGAGGTCAAGAGTGAGAAAGAGTCACGCAAATGAGGCTCAAACTCGTAATCAGGCAAAACTAAAAAGACTCCCGAGCCTACAGTCATTAGTGACAACATTGACACCATCATGCAACCAGGATCTACCTAGGGCATCCATGTTTCGGTAAGCTCTACCACCAAATCACGACACTTCTAAAGAAACAATGATGGTTCTGTGTCACAAATTGGTGGGATTGATCCTATGGCAAAGAGATAAAGACAACGAGATACAAAAGTAGGGGTGGAAACCTAACTTATATGCTCAAGTTGACCGTTTGAGAGTTTTACCCACGAACCGTCAAAAGTGACCCAAAACTCCAAAAATTGTCCTGATACCTGAACGTAACCTTCCATAGAAACTCTTGAATCACTCTAAATGGTTTTCAATTTAGAGAAAATGATAAAGGGGGCCAAAAAAGTGACAAAAAAGGGCCAAAAAGTCTATAAATAGAAGCTAGCAGCTCATTATCACCATTGTTGATTTGGAAATTGACTCTCGAGCAAAAAACCCACTTTGATAAAAGTGGTGATTCCGGGAGCTACAGTGGACGAAACAACCATCCGTTTGGAACAAGTAAGTATAAAATACCTCCTCTTGCTTTTTAATTATTCATTTATGCATTTAATTTGGTTTTTTTGGGGGGGCTTCAATTTTTAAAAGGCCGGCCCTACATCCACACGGGCTGTCATATGACAGCTTGCGTGTACACTCACTCTGTCTGATTTCAGAGAATGTGTACACGCGACTGTCATCACAACAACCTGCGTGGACCCTCCGATGAGTGCAAAAAAAGTTTAAAAATCAAGGCCTAACCCTCTAAATTTTTTCCCATGTACAGGATGTATGTGCAATGGAGAGAACGGGATCACGAAGAGATTAGTGCACTAGTTGGGGAAGACCCTAACGCTGTGGTGGCGTTAATGCAATGTGGCTTGCTCAAGTTTTTTTCGTGTCCTTTCATGAGAGAACAACCTAGGATACTGAATGCCTTGGTTGAATATTGGTACCCTGACGCAGAAGCTTTTATGTTAGAGGGGCAGTCGTTGGTGCCCACTACAGAAGATATATATTTTTTGAATGACCTCTCCAGGAGAGGGGAACAAGTCAATTTCTGGACATTTCCTTTTGGGCCTCACAATATATTGGAATTGATAAGACTCTATTGTGAGGCGGGTAGAAACTGATCGAACTCGCAGGTGCCAATAAGCAGGATCACCGATTTATCACTGCAGGCGATTGTGTTGCTTATTGGGGGGATGAATGGTTTTGTAGCTCTACATTAGGTGTCCTTCGCACAGATGAACTATGAATTCCAGTGCTTAAATGCACAGATATTTGAATGGAGCAACACACTATTGGATTGTATGAAGATGCAGCTGACAGATTACCGGTTGCGGATGCAGAGGAACTTCAGGTTCGGGACGATTCTATGCTCTTTCTTCTTTGAAAGAGTTCCTAGTTTCAGTCCTCGAGTGGTGGTACAAGGACATCGGGTCTCTCTTCCTACGATTTGTAGATGGGCAATGTTTCTACCACGACAGGGTGGTGGAAGGACCAATGAGTCCTTTGATGATGAATTTTTTGCTTGGTTGTTGCAGAAGATCCCAGTCATAGAGGATTATCCTTATGTTGGGATTGATTTCTCGAGAGATCTTGAGATTCCTGTACCTCTAGGCGAGGAGCGAGGCGAGATGGGTAAGTTTGCNATATCATTTTTTTTTTATACCAGAGTATTTGACAGATATGTGTCTATTATATGCATATGTTGGACCAGTGCGACCTATGGACTATGCGAGGAACAAGTGTCGTTCTCGGCCAGGGTCCACACCTGCCGCCGCTGGGGGACCAACAACAGTAGGAGAGCTTCCAGCCGGTGAGGTTGAGAGGGTTTTGAGATGAGTTGAGCGAAATTTTACCTCGCTCACTCGCACCATCCCCATGGTAGAGATTGAGGATATGCCACCATCTATGCAACCTCATGTAGTGGGGGCACCACGGATGTGGGTCTGACTATTTCGGCATTTGGAAAACGATGTTGATTACTACAACAGGGCCCACAAGCCCTAACCTTAGTTAGTCTATACTTTTCACTTGCCGAGAGCTCTACTTGTATATATTTTTTGAGGGCACAAGCTCCATGACTCGTTATTGGTCATATTTTTGAGGCGCTTGCGTCCACCTATGTACTCTGATGATTATGATATTATATATGGATTTTTATGTCTTTTTATGTCTTATGGATCCTATTTTCCTTTAAAAATGTATTTACATGTTTATGTGTATGTCTTTTTATATGTGTGCAAGATGCAAGTCTAAAATTTGATTAGCTAGAGTATCTGTAACTTGGTTTAATCTCCTAGGAACATGAAAATATGTAATATAATCAAAGCTTCGTTATAAGAGATGTACCCTAAGGAATCATCGGTGTAAATTCGGATCATGAACATGGTATAATCTATTTAACTGAGACACAACCAACTGAGCATCTAAATAGACCCGGAGATGAGAGATACCAAATGACAGGGCATCACGAAGCAACTCAATAACTGCACTGTATTCAGCGACATTGTTTGTGGTGTCGCCTAAACATATACCTCCTGAAGATAATAGCTGGCCCTGAGGTGTAAAAATTACCCAAGCTATAGAGTCAAGCCTCCGAGTGTGCCAACTAGCACCGTCTGCGTACCCAATGAACACCTCTGATTCACTTGACATCTGCCATAGTGACAAAAGATAACATAAAAAATGACACGCCCATAATACTAAAAGAAACCAGAAAGTAATAGTACAAATACTATACATATGTTACAAAAAGTTACCCAAGGTGACCTACCTATGAGTAATACTTCTTGAGGTAGAGCCCATTTCTAGGCTCTGCCAAAGCATTTCCCTCAAAGTCAACCAGACGATAAGCACCCTTTTTTAGAATCTCTTTTATGATGAAAGGTTTGAACCACATGGGTTTGAATTTGCCTGCCCCCAGGGGGTCCTTATCTTGGTCATAGACTAGGACAAGGTCACCTTCAGAGAAAATCCGAGGATGAACAGACCGATCATACTGACACTTGACCTTATGTTTGTGAGCCTCGTTGGCCAGGGCCGCATCATGACACTGCTCATTGAGCCGCTCAAGGTATAATAACCATTCTTCAAGTGGAGAAGTGTCTGGAAGTAACTGTATTGCCAATTTTAGGGACATGATCTGACATTCTATAGGCAAGACTGCTTCCAACCCGTAAACGAGTTGAAAATGTGAGAAACCGGTTGTAGTCCTAACAAATGTTCGGTAAGCCCATAATGCCGAGTATAACATCAAATGCCAATTTGACTTGACCGAGTTGATCGTTTGCTGTAGGATGGTCTTAAGAGATTTATTTACAACTTCCACCTGACCATTTGCTTGGGGGTAGTAGGGTGACGAATCTTCTTGACGCAACCCAAGATTTGATGTTAATTCGGTCATCATTTGGTTCTGAAAGTGATTTCCATGGTCAGTGACAATCTCTCTCGGGACAACGAACCTTGCGATTATCTAGTTGAACAAAAAGAGAGCCACAATATCTCCATCATCTTTAAACGTTGGCATAGATTTGACCCACTTCGTAAAGTATTCTATGGCTACAATGATATAATGGTGCCCCCTGGCTGAAGGAGGGTTGCATGTAGTGTAATCAATCCCCCACTTGGTGAAAGGACCAACTATGATGATAAGAAACATGGGAGCGAGATGTTCCCTCATCTTCCGAGAGAAGATCTGACACGGGTGGCACTTCTTGACCGATTCGATACAATCTTTGACTAGGGTTGGCCAGAAGTAACCAAATCGTAAAATCTTTTGGGATGTTGCCAACCTAGACAAATGACTGCCACATGCTCTAGTATGGAAATCGTTAAGCACGATTTCCACTTCTTCATGAGTGAGGCATCGACGAAGAATGCAATCTACACTGCGACGATAGAGAGTGTCCTCAAGGATGAGATAATTCTTGGCCTGATGACATTTACGACGATGTTCATCATGAGAAGCAGAGGCAGGGAACTTCAAAGTCTGTATATAGACAAGAATATCTCCATACTAGACGTTCGAAGACGATATTAAAAAAATATCTCTTCGAATAGGCGATTCTTCAGGCACAACATTACCTGACTCAACCGGAAGTTCCGAAATAAGTTCTGCGAAGACCAATGACTTTTTGGATTTTGCCGAAATGAAATCTAAGTCAAATTCCTGGAGGACGACTATCCATCTATTGATTTTTCCACCTATTACCTGTCGTTTCAACATGTATTGAAACTGATTCATAATGGCAATGATAGTGGTCTTGCGAAACAGAACATAATGATGGAACCGTTGGACAACATGGTCTTGTAAAACAAAACATAATGATGGAACCATTGGACAACATGGACTGCTGCCAACACAAGTTTTTCAATATGAGAATAATTTAGTTTCGGTCCAACGAGGCCTCGTCTCAGGTAATAGATCACATATTTTGAGAGAAAATCATCTTTCTGAACTAAGACCATGCTGATGGTTGACTCTGCTGCAACCAAGTATAATAAGAAATATTTGTTATAGTTGGGTGGTCGAAGCAGAGGGGCAGTTGTGAGGGCATGTTTCAATGCTTTGAAGGAGCGTTGAGCGACATCATCCCAATGAAAATGAACGTCTTTTTTTAGTAAGCGCATAAAGCCCTTAGTGATCTCGACATAGTTGGCGATGAAACACCTCAAAATTTTTTCCTTGCCCTGTAGACTCTGAAGTTGAAGGATTGTGCCTGGGGGAGGCAACTGAACTATTGCCTCAAACTTGAGAGGATCGACCATGATCCCTATTGTTGACACTATGAAACCTAACAAACATCCCGATGTTATGCAAAAACTGCATTTGTTTGGGTTCAAGCGAATCTGGAAGTAGCGACATCGCTCAAAGATAAGTCGGAGGTGTGTGGGATGATCCATTCTCTTGCGAGATCGGGATGCTAAATTATCTAAGTAGGATTCGACTATATGCTTGAGATCATGGAAAGCAAAAGACATGGCCCGCTGGAAGGTAGCTCCAACTTTTTTGAGACCAAAAGGAATGTTACGATAGGAAAATGTACCCCATGGACAAATGAATGCAATTTTGTGTTGGTCTGAGGGCTTGATTTGTATCTAATTATATCCCGAAAAACCATCCATGAAAGAAAAGGCCTCGCAACCTGCACATTCATCAATTATCTAGTCAATGAATGGTGTGGGAAAATTATCTTTTGGACATGCCTTGTTCAAATCACGGAAGTTCATACATATGCGAATCGTGCCCTGTTTCTTGTTGATCGACACAGGATTTGACACCCATTGGGTCAAATGGATAGGATAGATAAAACCGGCTTTGAGCAGTTTCTTGACTTCAACCTTAATGGCTGATGCTTTCCTGGGATTAACTGGATGAAGCTTCTGCTGAATTGGCTTGGCATTCGGATAAGTTGTGATTTCATGTTCGACTATTTTTGGATCAATGCTTGGCATTTCCTCATAATACCAAGCAAAAATGTTGCAGAATTATTTAAATAAGTCTATGTAGATTTGAATCTTTTCGGGGGAACAATCAGCTCCGACGAAAACATTCTCCATTATGCCAGGGGTTCTGGGGATATTAATCGATATAATTTTAGTGATATTTTCCATCTTACCCTCGACATAAACCTCATGTGTAGCCAAGGGATTGATAGGACATGACCTATCTCTAGTCATAGTCAAGGTGAATTCCCCTGCTTCAATTCCGCTTAACTCCGGGAGGAAGTATGATCTGTGATGGAGATCATCTCAGGGTTTGTATGGACTAGTCATTGCTTCAATGATTTCTTCGTCTGAGGGAAAGACTAAGTCTAACGAATCGGTACCAGCGAGGGAACCTTGAGACCAAATAGGCTTTGCCATTAGATCTAACTCTTGTGCAGGAGTCATATTGGTTTCAGCTGAAGCTTGATGGAATAAAGAGTACGCTGCCTCAGCCGCGGACAAGGGCATGGACATTCCATGGTGCCCTATCCTTTCCATCGTGGTCGATGGGGAAGGAAGAATCCACAGATCATTGAAGTAAGTCGTGCGAAATGACGAAACTTGGAAAATATCAACCTTATGGTGGTCTGATACGAACTTGACATCGCCATGAGGAGGTGGGTAATCGAAAGTACCCATCAAAGATGGGCACAAACCAACCCCTACGTTAACGACACCTGGTTTGGGATTGTCAATCATCGGGACCGCAGATTCCCCTAATGAAGGGTTAGGTCTGGAGAAGGACAATTGATCAATGGTCATGATCCGACCCTCGTGTGGAAACAACAAGACCCAAAAAACTGTAGCAATCACTTCTTGCATGGCATAAGTCCAACCACTACCTAACAAGAGATTTTTGGAGTATGGATTTCGATGGAGCTGGTCGCTGTATGTTGTATGGGAATCAACTTATGACTTGGATATTATGGATATTATCTGTATCTAGTGTTTTTATTGGAAAATTGATTTTCATTTTGTAAAAAGAAAAGAAAAAAGAAAGGAAAAAGAAAAGAAAAGAGGGCAAAAATAATTGAAACAAAGCCCCATGCAATAACAATGACTTGGTCATACCTTTCAAGCATGACCAAGTCCTTTTAAATTTTCAATGTTGATAGGCTAGTGAATGCATCTGATCAGACTGTCTAATCCTCGTCAGATACCTCCTAGGTTAGGGCTAGTGAATACATCTGATCAGACCATCTAATCCTGGTCAGATAGCCCCTAGGGTAGAATTAGTGAATAAGTCTGACTAGACTGTCTAATCCTGGTCAGATATCCCTTAGGAAAAATAATGTCTTAACCCAACACTCTAACCTGGGTTATTTGTCTTGTGAAAGTAGGTTAGAATGTAGACTAATTTCTTTGCTTGCCTTGCCCAAGTAAAATCCATTTGAAAATTCTCTACCTCAAGTATCCATTGCCTTAGGATAGTTGAAATAAGGTCCCCTTGGTGGTGTCTATGAAAAATTTGGGGAAAAACCCATGAGAAATCACTTATCCTAAGTTTTTCCTACACATGTCGTTTTCTGCTCCCGAACTATGCTTCATGCACCTTCCGACGGTCCAGATCACGATGATTAGATCAATGGTTCACATAGCATTCCGGACCCCCCCACCCATTCTACCTTTAA
>SNQJ01S0146553.1:20952-43331 GCA_010110895.2 Picea sitchensis
CCAGAAAGAATATTCTTTGCAGCGGGCCCATTTCAAATTTGGCATTTTCCTATTGATCCGAAAGTCTTTTCACCTCATGCCGTCTGAAAACATCCATCACTCCAGGGTGTCATCCTCCACTAAATCTACTTGTCCCACTTGCTCCCGGGTCGAAGTCCCATCCCGTAACTGCTGTCAGTCCATGTTGTCAGTACCATAACCCCCTTCACTCATGAACAACCCCCTTTGGCGACTTTTACCCCCAATCACAAACCTCCACGTCAGTTGTCCGTATACTTTGGTCATCGTCACTTGCCATATCACCCCAAGTGGCCCGTTGTCCATTAATAATCGGATAATATACCCGTTGTCACGCTGACCGTTTTCCCGCGTCCGACCGACCCATTTTTGAATAAAACTACCGTTCTCCTTTGTATTCGTTATTCATCCATCACGCCAAAAACCTCCTTTTCCTCCATTGCTCCCACATCGTTTTCACCTACAGTCAGTCGACCCCACTAACATATTGTTTGTTGCAGGTACAGTTTCCGAAATGGTGTCTAAGACGAAGCAAACTGAAGAGGAAGAGAATCCGTTCATTCCTCCTCCAGTTGACCTGGATAAAATCCCTCTGGTCGATAAAGATCACCTAATAGTGGACACTATATGCAGTTTTGACTTCTTCGATCTACAGTCATGGCTCCGGGAAGTTTTCCTGGACCAGAGTGACGAAATTGGACTCTGGGAGTCCAATTTGCCCCTGTACCTTTTCCCCCAAATTCACCATTTCCTAGAATTTGCACTCAAGTGCCAAGCTCATTACGTCCCCGGCCAGAAAGCCATTGTTTCTTCGTCTGGGGATGTCCCCTTCTTCATTACCCCAGAGGATATTGACCAGACGATGCAGATAACCCATGCTGAATCTGCGTCCCCGTTCAGCTTAGAAGTCCTCACTGAACTATACCAGAAAATGACTTTCCCGCAGAGAGCTCAGATCTTTGAGTTTTTCCTCCCCACTTCCGCTCCGCTCCCATCCACCAATCCCCCGTACCCTTCTTCTTTGTTTTCCACCAAAGGAAATCAAATTATTTCTTCCTTGTGTGCCCTGCTTGGGTACTATTCCGATCAATGGGTAGACGAACCCATCCTGGGTTTTCTATCTATCTTCTCAAATGACGAACAACCGACCACGCAGTTCAACGACAACACTTTCCTAGCCAATAACATCCATGAACAATTTGTTAATTTCACCACAGAAGGCATGTTCAGGTATTCATCCATTCTGGCTTACATGTTCGTCTACTTCGAAGCTGACAGGTTCAATTTATCCATGCAGAAGATGGACCCCGACGGTAGGCCACAGCTAGTCACAGCGTGGACTTCTCTTCTGAAACACAATTCTATCGAATACGACTTCACAGTGTTCATTGATCAGTTTTACCACCCTGTGGTAAGTATGTTGAGTGGCATGCCAGAGCCACGAATAAATGACGAAGTCTGGAGAATTCCACACCTCTCGAACAATGTGAAGACAAGAGACTGGTACTTGTATCAGAATCACTCCGAGATTCGAGTTTATGGGTGCGAGTTGGCATCGTACAAGCTTCCGAGATATATACCGGTAAGAATTTTCACACTGGAATATATCAGACAAATTATGAATTCTGATGATATTCACTTTGTTTCCCTTAAAAAGAAGCAACAATTGCGGATTAAAGGGCAGATAGTCTCTTTCATCTGCAATAGTAGAGGCGCGGGTGATGAAGCAGACAAATTGTTGAGGGAAATGAAATTTCTGACAAGTTTCACTTGGCATTATGATCCCTGCAGGATCATTTCTGAGATGAGAGTCAAAAATAAGAATGCCCCATATGCACATGAGCCCAGGCCAAAAATCGAGAGATTTGCTAATCAGACAGAATGGGAGCCTGATACATTGGTGGACATGGAACCAACTGTCGGGATGGAACTGAAGGTACCCTCAACAAGCGCACCACCCACTGCCACACCTCAGAATCCCAAGGAAAAGAGGCCCCAGCAAGAATCGTCTTCTCCTGTAACAGAGGTGTCTTCGGAGGAATTTAAGATGCACACCAAAAAGCCAAGGACATTTCCAACGACAGGCACGAGAGTGGAGCAAGAGATCACAACCACCACAGTGGCCACCCCACGGGTCAAGCCCGCCAGTTTACCTTTTGGCTCTAGTCAGCTTAAGGAAGTAACAAAAGCATTAAAATCCACAGACTCTCCCACTGATGTTCCACCAAGAAAGACCGGGCCCAAGTTGGGCATTTTTGAAAAATATGATTTGATCAAGAAGAAAAACCAGACTCTTACTACCAGCACCTATGCCCAGTTCCAGAAGCAGTCGTCCACAGCTCAACACAGGCTTCTTTCAGCATTTGATACGGAGAAAGGTAGGATGCATATGGCCTACCTCCAGGCACAAGTGCCAGACCCCAAGGTTATATCAGATTATAAAAGGGCCACATTTGATTTTTAGGCTAAAGATGTGCATCCAACAGATCAGATGGATTTGCACAAGCAAACTGGCGAGATGGTTTTCCACACTTTGGCCCACGCTAGAACTTCTGCATCAAAATTTCGGGTAGCTTTGAGCAATGCCCAGACCCAACTGAAGCTGGAGAAAATTTTGTCTTTCGCAAAAGACAACAAAATCAAAACATTGGAGGAGCTGGTTCTCAAGATTGGTTATGACCCTGCGAATGTCAAAGCAGCTGAAGAGATGATTAAAAAGAAAAACGCTGACATCGCGTCTTTGAGAAAACAACTAAAGCTCCCTCCGACGGAAGACCCACAGGCAAAGGAGATAGCTGAAAAGGAAGGTGAAAAGGATGAGATGCTGAAATTACTCATGGAGCAGAACGCTCAGTTAAAAGAGATGGAAGCAGAGATGGAAAGACTGCTGAAAGAGAAAGAGCAAGCAAATACAATGGAAGGCATCCCATTGAGTGCTATCCCAATTGCAGGATTGAGCACAACGACAGTGACAACCATTCCGTCTGCTGCATCAGTACCACTACCAGAGGGAACAACAGACCTGGCCAAGTCTATGGAGAGAATGAACCTGCAAGAATCAGAAATCGGCAGACTTAAGAAAGAAGTGGAGAATCTCCAAGAGCTAAAGACTTCTTTCCAGGCTAGTCTATCCAAATAAAAATAGGTGAACGAGCAAATCAAGAAAGAGTTACAGAAGCTCCAGAAACAGACAATGGAAGGAAAAAATTTGGCTGAGGTCATAGAGATTGTGTGGACAGATATTTCCAGGTCCATAAATGAAATCTGGCCCATGGTTCAGATCATGTTTGAACAAAATGAGTTGCTCGAGAGGAGAAAACAGGCCGTGGAGAAAATCAGAACGGAGCTGGGAGACATGCCATCACAAGCTAATGAAATCATAAGGTTCTTGAATTCCAAGACCCGGGAGGATCTCGAAGAATTGAAGATCGAGGACAGGACATAAACCATACTTGAAGTCAAAAGGGTTCTAACCAAAAGGGGTCTCATGCTTCAGCTTGAGGAGAAAATTCAAGTGATGGATCAAGGAGTGCAGAAGTTTTTCAACAAGATAGATGCTCTGCAAAGGAAGGGTCTGCCTTGTATGAAGGTCATTAATGACAAATTAATGACGCTCCCTGATTATAAGAAAAGGTTGGCTGAAGTGTCTAAGGACAATTCTAAGTTTGTAGGTATACAGAGAAGCATCACAGGAAAAGCATTCATGGATGCCTTGCAGTTGGATATTAGTATCCAACATGAGATTAAACACATATTCATCATCAAGCCTACATTTGCTAAGTACACAGACATGGATGAAGTGTACATGAGATTGCTTAAAGTCATAGTGCCAGGTCATATCAGATGGGAGGAGCTGTGTGATCTACTAGATTAGCAGATGAGATGTCGCATCCAGTCACCTGTCCTGTCAGAAGAGGCTGCAGAGGCACCTCGCCAACGGCCTACCCCTGAAATCAAGCATACTCTTGTATTGAGTCATCAAAACAGTTTTGATTAGTTAAGTTAGTTAGTCTAAAAATAGCCTGAGCACGTCCTGATCAGTTATGACAAGAACGTTTGTATTTTGTATTATAAATACTTCAGTTTCCAAAGTATTGAGGGTTTTTGATTAGCACACCCTACCGCTATCAAACTGTACTATTTTTGAAGAGATCTACCATTAATAAAGAAGAGGCACTTTACAGGATTCTTGCGCATTTTCACTGGTGATGTGATTTTCTCAGTTAAATGTTTTCTTTCTCTGTATTCATTTTGTTTTCTGAATCTAATCTTTATGAATAACGTTATGTTGAAGGATTTATCTCTGATACCCTGTTTCCGATTCTAAAGATTTAAATGTTTATCTTCTAATACCTTCAATTAAGAAATTCTTAACTGCTTGTTAATCGAAGTTATTTTCTTCATCTTTCTTCTGTCCATCATTTTAATTACTAAAGATCCAGTGAGGGTGTTACCTCGCCTTGTAAAGGTTTTCTTTGGCATTTCTGGTTGTATCTCAGATTTGATTAAATGCAGACCCCATAGCCCAATGGATGTGTAGTTTGTCTCAACCAACTTAAAAAATCCTTTTACAACAAAACCTACAGTTCCTTTAGCTAGCCTAAAATCTAAACTAATAAACAAAGCTAAATCATATAGAGAGATCCCTCTCTGAAGCTGGAAGGGCTAGATCCCATCTTTAAAAGCGGTTGGTTAAGGTTACCTTAGTATATTTCTTCTCTTTTCAACCTCTAGGAAATTTACCAAGTGCTAACACCCTCTATATGTGTTCTCCACTATGATTGGTCCAACTTTGGAGGGGTTATCTCCGCTACCTTTCTGCACACGACCTTGTGTTTATCCCCTGTGTTAGAGGGGGGTCTCGAATAACTTTCAAAATACTGGACTTTTAACACTCCCTAGCTCAGACTCCAATGTTTGATTTAATGGCCTTGAAGAGTTTCCTCTCCAACCTAATTCAAGGCCCTAACCCTAAACTAGTTGGTTGACCCTACAAACATAAAAAGTCTAATTATTTTTAGATTTAGCATTAATTTTTATGGCTTGTCTTAAATCAAAGGTTATGAAAGTGAAACTAGTGATGTTTGAAAGACAAAAGAAAAATAAACAGAAAGCTGGAAACGAAATAACTTCTTCTTGACTCAAATCTTAATCAACTTTTCAAACTAAAAAATTTCTAAGATCTTTGAATAGGAGACGCAAAACATGATTTCAATCGACTACGAGCTACTTATTGTCTAAGTAAACCGTCAAGAACTTATGAAAGCAAAGACTTTTCTTGGTTACTAATGCAAACCAACTCTATTTAACCAAACAGAGAAATACAAGTTTTTTTATTTATTTGAATGCTCACAAAGAAAAAGAGAAAAATATCAACAAGTAAAGACCAAGAAAACCTCTGGCCTAAGCGTAGATCGCAAAGAGTCTCTCTAAAAACAACACACAATCAGATTAAAAAAGGACTCTCACACTTGTCTAAAAACCTTATAAAAGGAAAAATTTGAGGAAAACTTCTTAAAGACAAAGAAAGCTATTACTGTGATCAAACCTAAGTTACTGACCACTATGACAGAGACCAAAAAACTTGAGAGGTATAACTCTTGACAAAGGAAAGGATGACTGCCCCTCCTTAAACAACAATTTTCTCAACAGGCACGCTGCTGACAGTTTGACAACTAGTGTGTGCACATGAACTGTGTAAGGTCAGAGCGCATGTACACGCGTCTAGACCTTCTACAAGCCATGTGTACCTCTGAAAATCTTCAAAAAATGAAAATAAAAGCAATCAATCACTGGTAGAGACTACTGGTATTGAGTACCAAACACTCTTGAAGAATCATAAACTCTCCTAAATAGAAAAAAGAAAAGAATTCAAAGAAAATTTCATAGCACAAATCATTCTGAGGTGAAACCTAAGCTATAAACTGCAAACAACAAAGACTAGAATGAGTTCCAGAAAACCCCTGAGAAGAATTACTTCTGACAGGGGAGAGGATGACTGCCTCTCTAAAAGAAATTTTCTGAAATCATACACGCGACTGACACTTCCTCAGCTAGCGTGTACATGTGGGATGTGTGAAGGTAGGGCGTGGGTACACGCGTGCATACCTTATACAGGTCGTGTGTACCTCTATGGGTCTCAAAAAAAAAAAAAATGCAGTCAAGCGAATCAACAGAGATAACTGGTATGGAATACTAGAATCTCTGCCAGCTCAGACTTTTGCAAAAACTTTAAAAACAAGGAACGAAACCAGTTTTTAAAAATACCCCAAAAAAAATGTTCCCAGAAACCCTAGAGATCCCCAGTATGGTCGCCAATTCTGTTGTGGGTGGGAAATCCATCCTATGGACTAGAACTAAGGATTTTTATCATGCATGCATAAATGACCTAAAGATTCTTACCTCTTACCATCATCCCATGCCTAAACCCCCATCACTCATATGTAAACACAAGGCTCAAGAGATTAAGTTGACGTACCTTATTTTTCGTGTTTGATGTCGATCCCTTTTCATGCTTGGTCATTCTTTGACTGTATCTCTCCTCCCAATGCTGACCTACATTCACAAAAGACAAACAAAGAAATCCACATGCATTTGGTCTATGAACTAATGGGTTAGAGATTTAATCAATCATACAATCAATATTCAAATAATAACAATCTCATACGGTGGGATGGGAAAAAAAATTCTTTTATTAACTTCACAATGATACCTTACAATGATAAATTCGGCTACTGCTCCTCGATTATGATCCCGGGCTCCTCTTCAAATGTCTTCCGACTACTTTTCTCTATATTTCTCTTTGCACAAGGATGACTAAAGGTTGGGACAAAGGGAATTCTCAGTTGGGTATAGTTTCTTTACTATGATTTTACTCCTTTCAAATGGGACCCCTACCCTTTCTTTTATAGGTTAGAAGGAGCTAGGTATTTGGTCGAATGACCAGCCATGCATGGATGAAAGGTTTGGTTAACTTACTCAAAACTGTGTGTTCTGTCAACAACTTTCCTTTTTTCGTGCTTTTGTAGGTACACATGGGCTATCTTGGGTCAGCTAGCATGTACACGTGTGCAGTAATGGAGCATGGCACATGGGCCTTTATAAAAGGGGTTTTTAAGAAGAGTTGTTCAGTAGTGTTTTGGAAAAGAAGGAGTTTGAGATGACCCGATGCCAGGTAAGCATTTCTGGTGAAAATTAGGGTTATAACAATTCCCGAGGTGGTAAAAAAAGTGAGGAATGATCTCTTCGTAAGGTCTCTGCATCCTCCCAAGTAGCATATCCTGGGTTATACTTGTCCCACTAGAACTTAACTTGGTCTACCAGACGATTATTGAGTTTTCGAACCCTACGGTCCAATATGTGTAACGGTTCGACCATGAGGGTTCTCGCATCCAATACTTGCAATTCCTTCCAATTCAGTTTATGAGATTCGTTAGCAACATAATGACGTAGAATAGATACATGAAAAAGATTATGAGTTTTATGCAAGTGGGGTGGCAGTACGAGACGATAGACAACGAGTCCAATTCTCTCTTGGATTTTAAACGGTCCTATAAATCGAGGCAACAACTTTGTCCCCTTCTCGAACCGAATGATACTCTTATTAGGCATGATACAAATGAAAACTTGATCTCCCACTTTGTAACTTTGGTCAATCTTATGTGCATCAACATAACTTTTCTGTCTATCCTGTGCTTCCTTTAGTTGCTACCTAATATGAATCACCTATTCCTCCATCTCTTGAATCAATTCTGGCCCAATTGTCACTCGGTCTTCTAACCTTTCCCAACTCAACGATTTCCTGCATGGCATTCCATATAGACCTTCGTAGGGTGGCATTCCAATGGAGCTATGAAAACTGTTATTATAGGCAAACTCTACCAAAGGTAGGTACTTCTCCCAATGGGTTTGATTATCCATAACATACATCCTAAGCATGTCTTCCATAACCTAATTTACTCTCTCATTTTCCCCATATGTTTCAGGATGATAAGCCATGCTTAAGTTCAACTGAGTCCCCAACACTGATTGCAAACTTGTCCAAAACCTAGATGTGAATCGAGAGTCCCTATTTGAAATGATCTTCTTGGTGACCCGTGCAAACAGGTGACCTCACTTATAAACATGCGTGCCACATTAGTGACATCATAAGTGTCTCTAATCGGAATAAAATGAGCACTGTTGGTCAACTTATCAACTATCACAAGAATGGCATTGTGTCTATGCGATGTGAGCGGAAATACCACAACAAAATCCATAGAAATGACTTCCCATTTGGACATAGGAACATCATGCAGTTGTAGGATACCTGTTGGGTGGTGGTGGTCAACCTTCACTTGTTAACACTCTAGGCACTTGGCGATGAAATGGACTACAACATGCTTCATGCCTACCCAGAAGAAAATATTATTAATGTTGGTGTACATTTTCTTCACACCTGGATGTGCACAATAAAGTGCTTTATGGGCTTCCTTGAGTATGATGCTTCGAATATCCCCACCTCCGGGGATGTACATCCTTCCTTGATATCTTAATAATCTATATTCTTCCAGGCTATATCCTTCATACTTTGGATCTAATTTCCTTCCACTTCCGAGGGTTGAAGTAACCTTTAAATACCATCTATCTCCAAGAAGTTTCCCCAACACATGCTCCCTCAGATTAACTTTTAAGGGCACCAAGGAGAAGACACGTGGTCTCCTGCTCAAGGCATCTGCGACCACATTCTCCTTTCCCTTGATGTACTAAATTCCAAAATCATACTCACTCATAAAATCACTCCATCGCCTCTGCCTAGCATTGAGATCCCTTTGAGTGAATAGATTCTTTAAGCTTTCATGGTCCGTTTTGAGGTCAAAGTTTTGCCCCACTAGATAGTAGCTCCAAAGTTTCAGAGATAGCATTACATATACCAACTCTAAATCATGAGTAGCGTAAATATGATCATGTTTCTTAAAATTCCTTGGCGCATACGCTATCACTCCTCCATCCTGCATTGGCATGTCCCCCAACCCTTGCTTGAAGGCATCCATGCAGACTGTAAAGTCTTTTTCCATATCCGACACTCATAGAATTGGTGCACTAGTTAGTAACCTCTAAATCTTGATGAATGCAATATCACATTATTCTGTCCATTCATACCTGACCCCCTTGTGCTGCAAAGTGGTGATAGGTTTCGTTATTTTAAAGAACCCTTCCACAAATCTTCGATAATAACCCGCTAGCCCCATGAAGCTTCTTACCTTATGAGCATTTTTCGACACTGACCATTCCATAATGGCCTTTACCTTTTCTGGGTCCACAAAGATTCCTTCACTGGAAATGATATGACCTAAATAGTGAATTTATTTCTGGAAGAAAGAACACTTCAACAACTTTCCACAATTTGTTCTCTCTAAGGCATGACAACACCACTCACAAGTGTTCCTCATGTTCTCTTTTGTTCTTGGAATAGATGAGGATATCATCCAGAAAGACCTGTACAAAGTGGTCTAAGTACTTTTAGAATATACCATTCACGAGGCTCATGAATACTTCTAGCGCACTGGTCAAACCAAAAGGCACTAAAACGAACTCGTAATGCCCAAACCTAGTTCGAAATGCAGTTTTATGAATATTGCATTCCTTAATCCTTAACTGGTGATACCCTAATCATAGATAAATTTTTGAAAAAACTGTTGCTCCTTTCATCTGATCAAAGAGGTCATCTATTCGTGGCATTGGATACCTATCTTTCACTGTAGCACGATTCAAGTCCCTGTAATCTATACACAGTCATAAGGAACCATCCTTCGTCTTCAAAAAAATTACTGGTGCACCCCAAGGTGAGACACTAGGCCTTAGGCCTTATTATCCCTAAGTCAAGTAGTTCCTTCAACTGCATCTGCAACTCACAAATTTCTAGCATTTTCATCCTATATAGAGTCCTGGAAATTGGGTCTGCACCAAGTTTTAGCTCAATCGTAAAATCAAGCTCCCTCTGAGAAGGTAACCCTGAAAACTCTTTCGGAAAAACATCCTTAAACTCCGAAAATATTGGATATTGATCTAAGGAGGGTCCTTTCCCTTCATTGACTGCTTCCACTACTGATCCAGGTGGATATTGGTGGTCACCCACCTTTTCCGACTGGCTCAAATTAGTTTTCTGGCAATTTTGGCAATTTACTATTTTTAGCAGGTTTAACTTTCGGGGCCATTTTGAGGGCCTAAATGAAGGTTTTTTGAGATCGAGGTGCTCAATGATAGTCGAAGGCATGATTGAGCCCCCAAAATGAATCTCCTCGGCGATACCTTTCCAGCGAGCTATCCCTGCGCCTAAAGCGGGTTGTTACAAAAAGTTACGACCCTGGGAAGTTGATGTACTAACTTACCCAAGGGGGCCCACCTTGACTTTTTGGCTATCTCTAGGGTTAGGTTTTTGGATGTCTATGACTTTTTGGCATTCGTATATTGTAAAAGGAGCCTCGAGCCTCATTGTAATCATCTTTCTCACCCAGTCACGGTATAACCACATCTCTTCGAGAGATAAGCTACCCGGTAGCGCCTTAGCTAGTTTATTTTCATTATGTCTGTAAGCATTTTTGAGTCATTTGTTATTAATGAAATGAAGTCTTATTTCCATTTCATCTACGTGTTTGTGTATTGCTGTATTTCATTGTGTTCCTACATAAATTCGGATCCCGGTGGTATGAGGCCCGGTCTGCTCATTCTCGATCCTTCTTTGCATGTCCCCAATGAGATCGGGGTATAAGGAGTTGGGACTACGTCTGGATTCCCAGACAACTGCGGTCGGCCCTCGCAAACCCGGCGACCATGCATGGGGAAGAAAGAAGAAAGATGAGGGCGAGGAGATCCTATCAAAATGTTGCTTTCGAGGAGGCCCACCGAGAAACAAAGAGCAGCGATGATGGACAACTTTGCCCCGATTCTTCAACAGATTCCCACTAGCGGTGCATCGACATCGAAGCCACTAGGAGTGCCACTCCTTTTAAGGTACAAGTAAACTTTGACGTTCCCATATTTGATGGCCAAATGGATGCAGATTCCATAGATAGATGGTTGAATCGTTAGAAGGATATTTCGGTTCATGAGTTTTCGATCGAGATTGTTTTTACCTACGCCTCCTCGGCTTAGCCCGATGTCAAGGACTGGTGTGAAACCTACTCGGATCAAGAGGGAGAGGGAGAACCCTCTTTGTTCGGCCGGAATTCTTTTGAGCCATCAAAGGGAACAATATTATCAGAGTGGGGAGCTATGAGGACAAATACATACAATGGACTACTTCGCGGCAGCAAAGGGACCAAGATATTCATGAGATTACAAATTTGTTTCATACCCTACACGCTGGGTTGGGTTTCAAGATTGAGGAAACATTTCTTTGTTAAAATTACCCATGGGTTAATACTTGCCGATACATTCAGGAAGAATGGAGTTCCTCGACATCTCACTTGGTGTGGCATCTGGAGTATCTTTGCCAAGATTGAGCGAAGTTCAAACAGAAGAAGCGAAACTTTGGATCTGCAAATCGAGGAAACGCGGAAGGTACTCCCAAACCGCCGACAAAGGACCAAGCCAAGGCGGAATTGTGAGGACAACCTGCCAAAGCCACAAGCAGCACCACAAAGCCTAAAAGGGACATGGGGAAGTGGTGTGAGTTCCACAAGAGCTCCACCCACAACACAAAATTATGTCGAGGCCAGCGATCAGCGGTAGCTTGAGTTGAAGGCTTCAGATGGGATAAATATGCGACTCACGAAGATGGTGACAAAGGGGAATGGCGGAGCTGATTATCGATGCGTAGCCCAATGCCATTGTTGCCACTGCGAAGATCCAGAAGGAGGAATTAGAAGATCCAGAGGAGGCAGACGTCTCTTCCATTCCAAGATGTGGGTAAAGGGGTCCCGGTTGCAGTTCATTAATAAACTGATGGGAGCGAGAGAAGAACCTCATCTTAGTGATCGATGGCGGTTGGAAACACGACCACAACACACCCACAATATACACCAGGTGGTTTCACTGGGCGGGACCTCCGGCGTCGATCGACAATGTAGCCTTCACAACATCAAGCCCTTCACGGATGAGGGTATTATGTGGCGTTATATCTTGATGTTTACGATGTATTATTAGGCCAACCAAACTTGTGGAAACGACATGTGGCGAGTCTAGACCTTATCATTATTATCACTTTGGGCAATAAAGCCGGGGATGCAGTAGCACCTACACCATCTCTTTGGTTCTTTGGCAGATACGGTAAGCTCATTTTACCTAAACCGGGGAAATTTGTTTTCTGATGGTCATCCCCTCGAGGGAAGAGGAAGGCGTGATGACCTTAGAATGAGGAAATTTGTACTGAAATAGCGGATGGATAAAGGTGAGAACGGAGGTATGGGACATCTTCGCCTCCTAGAGTGCCTCCTACAACTACCGGGTCAAGCATCCCATCGATCTGACCCTAGGTGTGTCGTTTCCCAATGGACCGATCTATCTGTGCTCTATTCTAGAGAATGATTAAATCAAGAGGAATATTCAGGAGTTTTTTGTAGAAAGGTCACATCCGATCGATTTCATCGTCCTGTGGGAGCCCGATCATATTTTTGTAGAAGAAGGATGGGACTTGGGGCCTCTGCATTGACTATCGAACCTTCCGAACAAGATCCACGGTTGGAATAGGTACCGATCCAGGAATTGATGATATACATGGATAACTCAAGGGAAAAAATATTTGGCGGATGCGACTTGAAATAAGGTATCACGGTGCAATGGAGCGCCGATTATTGGAAGGCTGCGGTAAATCAAGGAGGAGCCTTTTCCAGATGGTTGGTCATGCCTTCGGGTTGATGAATGCACCGCAACTTCCTTGTAGAGGCTAATGGGCGACATCCTGTGGCCATTCACCAAATCATTTGTGGTAATATATTTGGATGTATTACGATCTTCAGCTAGACTTGGGAAGGCACCTCCACCATGTCAAGCCAGGGTCCTCCAAACACTGCGGAAACACATTTTGTGTGCCAATTTGGAGAAAATGCACTTTTGGCATGACCGGACCCCGATTATCGGGATACATTATTGATGAGTGTGGAGTGCATGTGGATCCAACAAAGATCAAGTCATTCGGGATTGGCTGACCCCAACCACTCATGAGCTCTACGATGGCTTTTAGGTCTTGCCAATTTCTACGCTGAGGTTTGTTGAGATTCTCTCTTTATCCTTGGCCTTGACTCGAGGGCCAAGGGAGGAGCTAAAGCAAAATTATTTTGATCTGAATCTAAACAAAAGGCGTTTGGGGAGTTGAAACATAGCCTCGCTTCGCGGTTCTCACACTACGGGACTTGCAACAACCATTTGAGATGCGGAGGCCGGATGCCTGCGACTATGCTATTAGAGTCCTTACTCAACATATTGGCATATCCGCGATTGAGACACTTTCTGACACAGCCAGGAAGTATCCCACTTATGACAAGAAATGTATTCCATTATGCGATTGACCCAATGGAAGCGATACATTTTAGGAAGGAAGCGGTCATCCACACAGACCACAGACCCATGCAGTTCATATAGACACGGGGAGATTTGGGAATGATGCATGCATCCAGTGGTCCACATGCACCTTGATTTCATTTGAACGTAGAGTACAAAAAGCGACTTTCCAATAATGTTGCGGTGCCTCAGTCGACCACCCATCATGGCACTAACCACTGTGTTGTGCTCAACTCTTATGGGCATGAGACTTACGATTGGCCACTTCTCTACGAGGTGGTCGAGAATTATTTTGTACAGTACTCTTGGAGGAAAGGTTCCAATTTGCCGCCGGGGATGCCTGCTGTCACTTAGGACACCTTTATTGTTCCCTTCAATGGCCGATGCCAGAATGTTTGGGAAGCGCTTTTCTGATCGGTCATTTGGGGCGAAGTGCAGAAAGCTATTGGCCGATGTACCAAAGTATTTCTATTGGCGAACCTTCGACAAGATAATAGGGAAGTACATCCAAGTCTTACTGCGCCATTGCCAAACCGTACATCAAGAAGCAAGGCCACTATAATCCACTTCTACCCAGTCGACCTTGGGAATCCATCTCTATGGATTACATATCAGACCTTCCTTCTACTGGCATGGTGACTGTGTTTTTGTGTTCGTCGACAGATTCTCAAAGATAGCCATTATGATGGCCTGCAAGAATCATATCACAGCAGAAGCCACTACCAAGCTCTTCTTTGAGCGAGTGTGGGTACACTTTGGGATCCCACGATCTATCATCTGGTCGGGGCGATGCGCTCGGTACATTTGGTCCGACCTGCAGTGCGATGTTGGACACCAAACTCCCACCAAGTCTGACTCCATCCATAAGCTGATGGCCAGGCGGAGAATTAGATCAACGGATGTCCGTACACGATGCATTGCATGTACAGTTCAAAGCATCCACACACATGGGACCCAAGGCCTCTCCCTATGGCACAACATAGCTGACGGGCTCTCCATGAAAGCTCAAGTGACGACCTTTCAAAATTGGGATTGGGATTCCAGCCAAGCGTGTCCCATTGAGCCTTAGCCATGCCATTTTGTGGCTACTTAGGAAGATTAATCTCATGTCCGGTCGAGGCGGATAAGGCAAACAATTCATTGAGCACATTCAACAAATCTGCCAATAGGTTCAAGATATATTTTAGAATTCCAATGCCAAGTACAAATAACGCAACAATCAACATTGGGTACACACAAGTTTCGTGTGGGAGATAAGGTTTGGTTTCACTTACATAAATAACATCTTATAGGACCCCATCATAATCTTTGCCCACTCCATTATGTGTCGTATACCATCACCAAGGCTTTAGGGGAAAATGACTTTGAGCTCGGCATTCCACCATTCCTTGGTTTGCGCCCAGTGTTCCAGTAGCGGACGCCGTTTTCACTTTCCGCCTTTACTAGACACATCCGACATGGTGGAACAACTCCTGCTGGGGTTAAATCTAGGCTTGCATGGAAGAAGCCCGGGGCAGTCGGATCATGGATACATAGATCAAGTACACACGAAAACAAAGGATACCACTATATCGAGGTTTCAAAGCAGGCCAGCTTCCTTCACCAAGGCAAATTGTTCACCAGGGACCAAGTTCAGAAGTTTCCTCATCTCATGAAAGAACTCAACGCAATGGGGACCAATGGGGACCATTGCTTCCTAAGAGGGAGGATTGATCGAGGTAGATATTGGTATTTCCCCACCTTTCAGTGTCCAAATTGGTTTCCCCGGCAATTTTGGCAATTTACTATTTTAGCGGTTTTAACTTCGGGAGCCATTTTGGGGGCCTAAATGAAGGGTTTTTTTTTTTTTTTTTTTATTTGAATGATTTTTTTTTTATCCCCCAAAATGAATCTCACCGATGATACCTTTCAACGAGCTATCACGCCTAAAACAGAGGTCATTGTATGCAAAAGTTCACGACCGGGAAGTTGGTGTATTCACTTACCCAAACAGGGGCCACACATGACTTTTGCTTCATCTCCTAGGGTTGGGTTTTGGATGTCTATGACTTTTGTCATTCTGGTCTATTGTACACAAGCGAGCCTCATTGTAATCATCTTCTCACCGGATGCGGTAAGCGATACATCTCTTCGAGGAGATAAGCTGCGCCCTAGCTGGATTTATTTACATTACATGCGTAAAGCATTTTTGGGTGTTTGTTATTAATGAAATGAAGTCTTATTTCGCTGCATCTACAACTTTCAGTCATTTGTTATTAATGAAATGAAGTCTTATTTCCGCTGCATCTCTGCGTTTATGTGTATTGCTGTATTTCATTGTGTTCCTACATAAATCCGGATCAACTACATATAATCGAGAACCTTGCCTCATGCAACATTTAACCTTCATGGTTGAGATAAAACATAGAGACAATTTCCTCCGTACATGATGGATCTCTACTGACCTCCCTTCATCATCAACACAAAGCACCCTCCTCACGAAACAATCTACCAAAGATCGATGGGATTCTAACTAGTCCATTCCAATCATTAGGTCATACATCCCCAAAGTAGTGACATACACCTTCAACCTAGTAGTACACACTCCCAAGTCTACTAGACAATTATCGACGCTAGGTCCTATCGCTTGTTTTTCCCTCGAAGCCATCTCGACTTGTTTAAAGTCATCATGCTCGTAGGATGCCAACCCACACTTTTCTAATGCACAAGGTGAAATGAAACTATCTGTAGCACCAGAATCAAATAAAATTTTAACATTGACATGATTTATTGTACCTGACGATTCCACCACCGTGGATTGATGTTCTTCCTAGCAATTATTAACCACTGCATAAATCTGGTGGCTACTACTCTCTCTTCCCATCGGGGCCTTTCCTTCTCTATGGACAAATCCTGCTTGTGACTTTGGGAAGTCACGCTGGTAATGGGGTCGTCCACACCCCCAAAAAGTAACATGAGATGAAACCTACGCACTGCCCTGTGACAGTCTCTGTGATGCAGCCCCCCCCTTCCCTCCTAGGGATATGCGAACTCCCGGTCTTGGATCTTCAAATTTCTAAGCTGAATTGGATCCTCGGCCTTCAACATACCCTAAATGCTTAACGCATAGATCCCTTTAGTGTTACCCGCAGGGTCGAAATACCCGTGACTTAACTCTCTGATGCTCTTGGCAACACCAAAATCCACGAGTGCTAGCCCCACACTAGACTATTTCTCCTAAGTGACCACGGGATGTGACCGTGGGCCAACCCCTTCACAATTTCGAGCTTCAACAATATCATGATCTCTGGATTCAATTCTTTCCGAAGGTGCTTTCCTTCGAATTTCTAGATCTTTGCCGTGTGTCTCCTTGGATTTGATGGCCCAACTATGTTTCGGGTTTCACGACTTCGAAAAACTCCTGTTCACCTCACACACAAACCTTCAGACTTTCGACTCCTAGATTTCCTAATCTACTGCCACGTGTCCTCTTTGTAGCCAACAATTGAGATTACTTTGCGATTCCACGAGTTCGCGACTCTACTCTTACAATACCTCCAAACTTCCTGAACCACGAAATGCCGAAACGCTTTACGGCTAACCTCCGCATAGTTCTCCTAGATCCGACAGTTTGGAACAATCTCGTTTCCCTTCGAAATGGATCTGACTTGTTAATTTTGGGAAACCTTAAAGGGTTCCTCCCTTTGAATATTTCTCACCACTCTCCCTCCAGAGCTTGTCTTTCCTCGACTTCCTTTGTTTCTCCGAACACTTTCTTTGACACTTAGTCAAAAACTTATCCCGTGCACGCCTTGCAACAGGTTCTCTTCCACAACTCAACTTCCCTTTGTGTATGATTTCACACACTTTGCGACTGTTCTCCAACCACTTCTCTGCAAATGAAGTTACGCTACTCCTCCCGAGCTTACGAGTCTAAGACTCTGTCACGCACTCCTTGCGGACAAAATTCCTTCAATATTGACCTCTGAAGGATGACCTTGCACTCCTTGCAATAGTTCTTCCACACTTGATTGTTCCTCCTGAACAATATGACTCTGAGCATAAATCCTCCCACACACCAACTTCGACTATCCTAGCTGAACCTCTGAGTCAAAATAGACTCCGTCACACACTCCTTGCAGACACCTATTCACTCTTTGCATATATAAGTTACACACTACCTCTTCTGAGCTTCAAGTCAAAACAGGATCGGTCACGCACACCTTGCGGACACTATGCACACCTTTCACTCGCTCATAGAAGAGAAACAATTGAAACTTATTCAATCTTCACAAAGACCCATACATTCAACCATGTAAATGAATTTCATAAACCACAAGAACAAGAAATAACAAAGCATTTCAAATAAACATAAGTCTGCCATTCATTCATCTAGATAGACACAACAACACCATACATTTGGGAAAATGTTCCTCTGTTATATCAATTCAACTGAAATATACATGGATTCATACACTATTATTCAACACTCTACAACATATAAAATAGATTCAGCAGCTCATCAACAACTAGAGAGATAACAACTTCAACACCCTATCCCATAGACTCAACAACCTCTCAACAACTTCTACTGTGCAAAAATTACAAAGATTTATACAAGAGGGGATCTTTGAACCTTTCCCTCCAACTACTCTAAAGCTATCCTATCAAAATAAAATCATCCAACTACTCAATATTTATTACAATAAATATCCGAGTCAGACAGATAAGAACGAGAGCTCCAGATCTGTACTTCAATCTTTAACATTAAAGAAAAATACGTTCCCTCATCGATTTTATGCGATGACTCAGCCTCCAAACATTAAATATGTTCATAAATCAAAATATTTTCTAGATATTACATTAATATGCCAACTTTGGAATTCAAAAATACTTCAAAATATGTGCGAGTGAGCCCAATTGTCCTTCACATGCGCTTTGCTGGCGATGCTCCTGCATCATACTCCTCTGGCTGAAAAATTCATGGACTCCTATCCATGAGCTCCTACACCGACCTTCCATGATTTTGGATATTTGTTTCACCGAACAAACTGATGTCTTTTATTGGGTGTCCTTTCCACTTTACTAAATACTCAAAATACGTTTTCCTTCGGGTCTTCTTGCCAATCCGTCGATCCACGATCTTCTCCATTTGCGGCTTCTCTACTACAGGCATCTTATTTTCCCACTAAATTTCCTTCTGGTCCTCTGATCCTCTGGTTCTATCTTCACTGTAAGGATACAAATACACGATGTTGAATATGGGTGAGATACCCACATTTTCTTGCAGGTCTATTTCATAAGCATTCTCACCAAATTTTCTTAGGATCTTGCACGATCCTATTTTCTTCACCTTCATCTTGTTGTATGTTCCTCTTGGGAACCTTTCCTTCCTTAGATGTGCTAGAACTTGATCTCCAACTTCAAATTGAAGTTTCCTCCTATGTTGATCAACTCTGCGCTTATACTCATTACTGCTGCTCTGCAACTATTCCTTGATCTGATTATGGAGATTTTGCATTTTTGCAGCGAAGTCTTCCGCTTCAATGCTCGTAAATCCATTATGCTCCAGGTATATTAACTCTGACACTCCCCTCAGATTCATTCCATACACTATTTGAAATGGAATTTTTCCAGTACTTCTGTTTACTGAGTCATTGCATACAAACTCTGCTTGTGCTAGAATCTGATCCCACTGACTATGATGTTCAGTGACCAAACTTATCAGTAAATATCCTAAACTCCAGTTCACTAATTCACTCCATCCATTCATTTGTGGGTGATATGAAGAACTAAAATATAGCTCTATCCCTATATTTCTCCACAATGTTCTCTAGAAATGACCAACAAATTTGGTATCCCTGTCTGAGACAATACTCCTGGGAAACCCATGAAGTCTCACAACCTCCTTGAAAAACAAGTTAGCAACCTGTGTTGCATCACTGGTCTTCTGGCATGGGATAAAGTGTGCCATCTTCGAAAATCTGGAAACTACCACAAATATGGAATCACTTCCTCTTTGTGTTCTTGGCAATCCCAACATGAAAACCATGCTTATTGCATCCCAAGGCCTCTCTGGAATAGGCAATGGTTGATACAATCCAATGTTCTGTCTCTTTCCTTTCACATATTGAAAAATCTTACATCTATTCACAAACTTCTTTACTTCCGCCCTCATACCTGGAAAATAATACAAACTATTCAACTGTGTAAATGTTTTTTCATGGCCGAAATGTCCGGCTAGACCTCCGCTATGTTTTTCTTTTAGCAGGTTTTCCCTCATCGAGCATTTTGGTATGCACAACTGGAAACCATTGAAAAACAATCCATCCTGAATCAAATATTCAGCCCACTGTCTTCTGTCTCTAAGCACAAGATTCACACATGCTTCATATGCTTCCCTGAAATCTGGATCACTATGATACATTTCCTTAAGGTGGTCAAACCCCAAGGTTTTCACTTGAAATTCCTGCAGAATCAAAATTCTCCTGCTCAATGCATCAAAAAACTTGTTAGCATTACCATAAATATGTTTAATGACAAAAGTGAATTTTTTCATAAATTCTATCCACTTAGTGTGTCTCTGGTTTAATTTCTCCTGTCTGATTATGAATTGTAAAGCTTGATTATCAGTAATCAAAACAAACTCCTTTGGTACAAGACAATGCCTCCATTTCTTCAAGGCTTGTATTATGGCATACAAATATTTATCATATGTGGAGTACTTTCTCTTGGTATATTTCAAATTCTCTCTGAAATATGCAATAGGTCTATTATCTTAGCTCAAGATCGCTCCAATTGTAACTCCACTCGCATGACACCTCACCTGAAATGTCTTCCCGAAATCCGGTAAAAGCAGAATCGGTTGCTGTGTTATCTTCTCCTTCAATATAATGAATCTCTTCTCAGCCTCTGTTGTCCATTTGAAAGACTTATGTATTTTATTCACTGTATCCATCATTTGTGCACTATTCCTACTAAAATTTCTGATGAATTTCCGATAGAAAATTGCCAGTCCATGGAAGCTTCTCACCTCCAAGACATTCCTTGGTGATGGACATTCTCTGACTGCTCTCACTATTTTGGGATCCATCTTCAACTCATTAGAAGAGATCACAAAACCCAAATAAATGAGTTATGTCTTCATAAAAGAGGACTTCTTTAAATTTATCAACAACTTCTCTTGCTGCAATCTTTTCATCACTAATGTTAAGTGTCTCAAATGCGCTTCCTCAATTTTCCTGAAGACTAGTATATCATCCAGCTATACGATTACAATATTTCAAATAAAATATTTCAACACTTCGTTCATCAGTCTCATAAAAGTACTCGGGGCATTTGTTAATCCAAACGACATAATAAGTCATTCATACAATCCCTCATTTGTCTTGAGTGTTGTTTTCCATTCATCACCTTCTCTCATTCTTATCTGATGATATCCACTTTTCAAATATATTTTTGAAAAATAGTTCGCTCCACTTAAACAATCCATCAAGTCATCCATCCTTGGAAACAAAAATCTATACCTAATGGTGATCTTGTTTATGGCTCTTGAGTCTATACACATTCTCCATCCTCCATCTTTCTTTGGACTTAACACAGTTAGTACTACGCATGGAATCACGCTTTCCCTGATCAATCCTTTGTCTAAAATATCATGAACTTGTCTCTTTACCTCCCCATTCTCTTGAGGTGTCAATATGTATGCTTCTTTGTTCAACATACTCACTCCCGATATCAATTCAATGTGATGTCTGATACTTCTAATGGGTGGCATTGAGCTTGGAAACTCATCCACTACCATGTCAGCAAAATTCTCCAACAGTCCTTGAATTTCCTCAGGTAGATCCTCCATTGAAGTACTTGTAAGGATGAATTTCAGTTTCCTTACTACAACAAACTACATCTTCTTCTCCTTCTTCACATCATTCAGGATTTCCTTCCCACTCATGAGAAGTATGCTCGTGCTGGCTTCTTCCTTCAATTTCTTCTCTTCTATTGGAAACAACATGTGTGCCTTACCATTCTTCTCCAAAGTATAGGTATTTTTCTCCCATCATGAATGACATTCCTGTCATACTACCATGGTCTTCCCAACAAAACATGACTTACATCCATGGGAATCACATCACACAAGATTTCATCTCTATATCCACCTATTTTAAATTCAACAAGGCATTGTTTAGTTACTGTTACCTGGTGACCTTTCTGCAAACATGTGACTTTATATGGCGTTGGATGTGCAGTTGTCTCCAGCTCCAATTTATCCACCATCTCTGTAGATACTAAGTTATCAGTGCTCCCTGTTAGGAACCAAATATAAATATAGCATAGAAAAACCTCAAAATAAGTACTCAATGCCTTGAAAAAGAGAGAAATTCAGATAATAAGCCTCTTCAAGGGGGAAACCTACTTATGCCCACATAAATGTCCAAATACAAGATGATTCCAAATGAAAATGTCTCCTTGGTATATATAGGAGACTAGGAGGTATAATTAAAACTAATGGACTAAAGCCTACATAAATAAAATAGCATTACTAATGTAATATGCCCCAATTAAGGGGTAATGAGCCAGTATTTAGGGCTTAACATGCCCCTCCCCTTGAGACAAGTTTTTTCTGCAACGCTTGAGTAACTCTGGATGATTTTGTATAAAAGACTCATCTTCTCAAGTGGAATCTTCAGCCAATAGTTTCCTCCATTTAATGAGATACTCTGAAATGGATCTATTCCTCAGCTGGCGAATTCTTATGTCAGTGATGGCTTTAGGCTCCAATATGATTTTTCCTTCCTTGACAAGTTCTAGAAATATAGTTTGAACTGGGATCTTGTCACCTATAACCTTCTTTAAGCATGAAACATGGAAAACTGGGTGTACTCGTGAAGATGCAGGCAACTCCA
>SNQJ01S0146553.1:44808-59037 GCA_010110895.2 Picea sitchensis
GTCGAATTGTGCTCTTTGCCTTCCGATCCATCTTTTTCCAGTCATCTGCAGAAGTTCCTGTAGGTGCCGTACCTGGATCTACCGTGATCCACTGATCTCTCTCCACCAAAAGATCTTCCATCTTGAGCTTCCACAACTCAAAGATTTTCCCATTAAACTTCTCGATCTCCATCTTCGAATTGCTTGCAATTTCTTTTCACCTGAAAAACAATACCGCAGATCTCCCACTGTAACAAGGCTTATCACAGTCCAGAGCCAAACCCTTGACGACAAAGGCGTCCCCCTGAAGCCAATAAAGCTCTGATACCAAATGTAAATTCTAACCTAGTACAATATCTACTGCAAATTTTATATTCAGAAAAGAACAAAAAAGATACAATGGGAAATACAAACATTACACATAGATTTTTCACCTGGAAACCCAAACCGAGAAAACCAATATATATTATATTCATACATTGTGTTACATTGTTTACAATACAATATACATATAGGAGCTAGTGGCATCCAAAACCCTAACCCAATGACCTGGATGAGTCCAAAACCCTAATTCCTTAACCGAAAATAGAAAACCATCGGCAAAAAACCATGTGCCGAAAAACCACCTAAATATCATGTGGTCCTGGAAATATGTCGTCCCGGTGCAAATTTTTTTTTCGGGGGCGCTACCCTTGAACCCTCACACGGGGGGCTCCGCCCCCCTGTACCCCTCGAGGGGGGGCCTAGAGGCCCCCCCTGCGTGCCCGACGCAGACACTCATACACTACTACTCGTGCAAAGAATATAACACATACCCAACACTTTTCATCCTCTCGACCGATGACAGTAGCTTCAACTGCGCTTGCACTTTTGTTGTTTTCTTATTTGCTTTCTGGAGATGTGAATCCTATGTCATTAGTTCGGGGTCCTCTACAAGGTGCTCATAGGTCTACACACTTCAACTGCTGATATTTTTGCATTTTAAGGCCAATGCCTTGATTCTCTCGACTGTGTTCCGAGCAATTTCTTCCCTTTGGTATTGCACTTCCCGTGGAGTGCTTGGAATTGCCTGTAATTCCAATATTGCTACTCTTTGTTGGATATGCTAAATGGATTGAACAAGATTCCCCAATTGACTCTACACTAGGTCTTATTCCATCTGTGTGAGGCCCGGCACAGAGCGAAGTGCTCTAGTGACTTCCTCCTTAATTCCCATCTGTTTTGCGAACAACTGTTGTTTTTCCTTTTGGATCTGCGTTCTATCCTCTGCAAACTTCGTTTGGAGGTCATATTTTTCTTGCTGCGCAACCTGACGTTGCTCTATGGCTTCCTCTTTTTATTACTTCAATGCCTCAATGGCATTCTCTTTTTCTTCCTGGGCATGATGAAGGTGAGCTTCAGTCACATCTACTACTCTACGTAGCTGGGCAGGCTCATCTCCTACTTCAATTCCTTCAGATGGTGGTGGTGCAGTAGACACTACGCGGCTGGAGTAGAGGGCTTGCTGTACCCCTTTCATCTCTACTTCAATCCTATCATACATGGTCTCCTACTTTTCTTCATTGTGTTGTAGAATATCCTTTGAGGTATCTGATACAACGACGATGATGAGGTTGATGTGATCTACCATGAGCACAGTCTACAACTTGGGCTTACTAGCTTTTGAATTCTTTCACGATGAAGGTTTCGTGGGGGAAACCTTTCTTTTCTTGGATGTCTCAGCCTCATCAAGAGGATCCTTAGGTGGTGTCACTTCACCTTGTTTCGATTTGTCTTCTTTCCCTTCAACCTCTTGTTTGTCTACTTCGTCACCTCCTCCCCCTCCAGGTGAATCTGATGCAGTCTCCTCTGATGCACTGTTTAACTCCTGTACCTCTTCCTTCTTCTTCCTTTTGCTACTATTGGGTGCATCATACTCTTCGCAAGTGACCATAGGGATTTTGATGAGTTCGGGGTTGGACAGTTCTGCCTGGTCGACTGGTATAAGGAACTCTATAGGACATTCCTTGGTTATTTCTTCCATGTCCTCCTCTGTGAGTTTATAGTAGGATTGGAGTTCTTATTTATGTTCGTCTCCACGCACAATGATATAGATAAAGTGTTTGTCTATGCAGAACTTCACCATTGGCCTGAATCTATGTAGGGTATTCAGTGTCATGTGAGGGAAGGAATCGATATCCCTCTTCAGCTGTAGGTAATAGGTGTGGAACACCGCGTTTGACTGCCATTTTGTTTTCATGTCGCTTGAATACCAGAGCATAGTGAGCTTCATAACTATTGGTTCAGATGGCTCAATTTCAGGGAAGGTCGCTCCTTCTGGCATCTCCCAAGCAATGAAGGCAATGAGAATCAACAACCAACTAAAATGGAACTTGTAGCCCTAATCCTAAGCTTCACGATAATATTTCTCTAACTGGTTGACGAGGTAGCTCGCCCAATTCATTTGTAGCCCTTCAATGCATTTCCCTGCGAGGTCAACAACGAACCCCATGACCTACGTGGGTCTATTCTTTCTGACTAGCTTACCAATGATCAACTGACAAGCTAGGTGCACTGCCCCATTCTATATGGAAGCTACCTTGTAGCCGCACTTCCCCTTCTCCACATCACCATAGGTATATTTGATTCGCTGCGCCATGGCGTGATCAACAACCTTCCCTGGGTAAAATTCTTGTGGGTCTGGTCCTTGCATACTTAATCCTGTGATATGATGGATCAATGTTGAATCTATAGTGATGCGTCTGTCCAGCCACAGATAACCACCATGGTAGAAATACATGAGGAGTTTAACGCATGATTTAACCTCTTGATGTCTTCTGAAATGTGGTATCTTCATCACGTTGAGGATGGTGTATCTCACGATGTCCATGGTCCACAGCTAGGGGATTATCTTCGACTTCTTCCCTATTGTCTTGGTCAAGTACTTATGTGGGGCGAGCATGCCATATTTATTGCGATCTCCCAAGTTGAAGTCACTGATATTCAACGTCAGAATCTGTCCCAACTGTGATCCAACTGCGCGTATCCCCTTATGGAGGTACATAGTGATCAATGTGTAGTCGAAGTCCCTCAGGACACTGTCATGACTAACCATGCCAGCTAGAGGTGGGATGTAGTCGGGCAAGATTAATGGGATGAGCTTCACATTCGTCAAGTCATCGCGATTCATGGTCCGCTTCTCTGTCGCAGTTCTAGAGGGTCCTGATCGATGTGCAGTTGAAGGAGAGGCTTGTAATCCTCTAGTTGATGAGGCCTGTGTGCCTATAGAAATGACCTTATCAACCATTAGATCTATCAAAACTTCTTCCATAGAAATTTCCACTGCACTGCGCTCACCCGACATACATGCTTGAGATCGGATATATCAGGTCGATGAACAAATACTCATGGTAATTGAACGGATGGCGAAGTATCAATAAGAACTGCGCGAAAAAAATGAATTCTCTGTGGGCTCGGATACTCACAATTCAAAAAAGTGTTCTCGGTGCAACATTCGACAGGATAAATAGACAACGTCGTAACAGATTCCTCCAATGGACAAGAATGACTTAACTGTGCACGATCTCAACTGTGAAATGGTGATATTTCTAGCCATAACTACGTTTCTAACCGTTCTGGAGCGTCGTTCTAATGGTTGGGACACCTCCAATGGTCATATTGCTTCGTCATGGTGAAGTGCCAATATCCACTGCTATGTTATTCCGACGAGGTTTGAATTCTGCAAACCTTCCTTTTGCGAAGTCCTCTTTGGAACTTCCTGCAATTTTTCTAACTTTGCCTTCTTCTTGCTGAGCTTTCTGAATTTCTTTCCTGTAATACGCATCTATGGATTCCTCTTTCCATTATTGTTCTTATCTCCTCTTGGCATAGTAACTTCGCACTGCTAAGGGTCTTTTAAAGAGTTCAAGGGTAATACTCCTTCTGCTACTATTTCTGGAGTAGGTGTTTTTCTCTTCTATATGGATACGTTTTTTAAGCCTTTTTGTGTTCTTTCAGATTCAACAAACAGGTCTCTGGCCCCTAGTAGCTTCAAATTGTCCTCCTGTTATTATATTAAACGTGATATTCTCTTAGCCATGAAATCCCTTAGTTCTTTCTTTTTCTGTTCTAGATCTTCCTCTTCTTGTTTCCTTCGTATCTGATATTTCTCAATCCAGGTTCTTCCTACAAAAAGAGAAAATGGGATGTCGTTCTCAACAAACTTAACGACCTCAAATTCTTCTTCTATCAATGCTCCATGAGAAATCATAAGTATTTGGGTAAGTCTTCCACATAGGGTTATCAATTTTCCTTTAAACAATCCTATTCTTCCCAATGAAGGAACCATAGAAGGATTTCCTAAAATTTCCCAAGTTCTTTCTGTCATGATATTCACCTGTGTTTCCTCATCCAGAACACAGTCTATGTCGAAGTCTCCTATTCTTGTTTCTATGCACTCCTTCTATTTTAATATCTCTGATAAACTGAAATCTCTATGATCATTCAATGTTTCTTTCATCTGCAATAATATAGTCTTCGATTCTTTCTGGTGTTCTAGCATATTCCTAGTCTCTTGGTTTTTCTCAAGGTTTTCGTGTCTCACATTCATCTCTTCAAATTTAACAATCATTATAGGGAAATCCAAAACTTCATGATCCATAGATTTACAACAAAGACAACTAGGACCTCTACCAGGGCATTCCTTAGCAAGATGTCCCAGTCTTCTGCAACTATAACAAAGAGTTACTCCTCTCTTTATTTTAAATGATCCCCAACCTTTCTTGTACTGTGGACTATGATCACAGTGATGAACTTGGAAAAAAATGTTTCTAGGATCCTGCATCTTTTTGTTAGTCCAAATATTCTTTCTATGCATAGGAATAACATATCTTTCACTTTTTCTATCAGATCTGCTCATATCAAATCTTATTTCTTATAGCTATGCCCTAGTTTTTAGACTAGGAAAAAATCTATCAAATTTACCTAGATCCATTCTTTCGAAACAAATTTTTTCACTTATCTTACCTTTATCAGTGCACAGAGCTTTACGATCTTACCTCTTTTCTTCAGATCTGATTCCTTTCTTAGCACAGAGCTTCACAAGTCAAGTAGAATACTACTCACTACAACAACATATCTACACACATATCTTTCTCTTTTCTTTAGTTCCCAACAATCACGGTTTTATGTCCCGACAACGAAACCATTTGTTGGCACACAGAGGGGCAGACCCAGGGTTCAACGCTTCAACAATGCACAAACAAAACCCTAACTACCGGCCCTTTCGGCAACACCTACGAAGTAGATGAAGTCTCACTCGAGGTAGAGGCAGGGGTGGTCGTAGGACTCAAGTGTCTACAACCTATCCAGGACATAGATATGTGATTACAGTACTTAACAGAGCACTTAGAAATTAACATTCATTAGTATTTAACCCTTGTTCACATCACAGGTTAGAACCCTAATTATAGAACAACATAGTATTCAACAAGATCTAACTCATCCAAGCACTTAGCACATAGAAGTAGATTAGATGTAGAATTCATTCACATCACTAAGCACTAAGCTACTATATCAGATGCATTTAACATACATAAAGATTACAACACGAAGCATAAATCAAAACAATCACATAAAGCAACCATAACACATGATATACGTGGTTCACCCAAGTGTGGGGCTACATCCACCAACTCTTCTTCTTCTTTATTATCTTATGTCAATATTTGTACATGCACAGAGCTTTAGAACCCACTCCACATAGGGCAGGAGATCTGCGCACACTTCGCCAGATCCTCCTTCCCCAAGCTAGGTACCAACATAAAGCCTTCTTACAGTTTTCACACAAGCTTCTTACAATCACTTTCACTTAGCTCTGCAAGATTTAACAAAGTATGCACAAAGCCTCTAGATCCACACTAATAAGATTCTACTAGGTCTACATAATTCTCTCTTACTTACATCGCTTAGCTACTTATTTATACTTTACAAAAGGGGCCGAAACATAGGTAAACCCATGGGCCAACATCCTATACCTGTTACATAAAACCCTAAACCAAAAATCCCACAAATGGGGGTGAGATCCCGCGATCTCCACTTCGCCTTGCGCTCCATCTTCGACCATCCTTTCGAATTCCCAAAATGGTCAAACATGACCAAGGTTCTCCAAGAATTGGTCAAGGGCCAATAGTCCTTGGCACAACACCGACAAATTCCACTCCAAGTAGTCCCTCGTGGCCGAGCTGAAGGCTTCCAAGTTAGAAGATGATTCTAATTTTGAGTCAAATCCTAAAGGAGGGAATCAGATTATTGATGTTGAACCCATTGCCATGATCATTACCACCAAATTCCGGCCAAGCGAACCAGAAGTACCAGAGGAAGGGGAGTGCCTCTTTCACTCACAGATGTGGGTCAAGGGGGATTTGATTCATTTCATCGTCGATAGTAATAGTCAGAAGAACCTGATTTCAACAGAGGTTGTCAAGCGGCTGGAACTTCCAACGACACCACACTCACATCCCTACACCATTGACTGGCTTTGTCAAGGAAGGGATATTTGTGTCAGCCAACAATGCTGTCTGCCCTACGACATCAAGCCTTTCAAAGATGAGGTACTATGTGATATTTTTCCCCTTGAAGTTTGTGATGTTCTTTTAGGACAACCATATTTGTGGAAGCGTCATGATGTGTATGAGTCTAGACCCCACAATGTTATTATTACTTTGGGTAGACAATTGTACAGGATCCCATAGGTTTCAACACCTATTGCTATTTCTTTAATATCTTGTAATAAATGCAGTAAGGTCATTTCACAGACTGAGAAGTTCGTCTTCTTTGTGATCCGTGCTCATAGTAAGAAGAAGGTCCATGCCACATCTATGGCCTCTATACAATGACTCTCTTTGTAGCAGAAGCAAGTGGCAGGGATCGTGGAAGTATATAGAGACATCTTCGCCTCACCTACAGGGGTACCAACAGACTTCCAAGTAAAGCATCCAATTGATCTGACCCTCAACGCACCTCTACCTAATGGGCCAGTCTATCGACGCTCACTGATGGAGAATGACAAAATCATGCGTCATATCGAAGAGCTTCTTCAGAAGGGTCACATTAGACCCAACTTATCCCCTTACGAAAGCCTGATTGTACTGGTGCAGAAGAAGGATGAGACTTGGTGACTCTGCATTGATTACAGAGCCTTAAACAAAATCACAGTCCGGAACTGCTACCCCATTCCTAAGATTGATGACCTTCTTGACCAACTCAAGGGGGGAAATTTCTTCAACAAGATTGACCTGAAGTCTGGCTACCACCAGGTTCCCATCGAACCAACTGATGTCTGGAAGACAACCTTCAATTCTAAAGAAGGTCTCTACGAATGGCTAGTCATTCCCTTTGGATTAACAAATGCACCAACCAATTTCATGAGGTCGATAGATTATGTATTGAGACCTTTCACCAACTCCTTTGTGGAAGTATATTTGGATGACATCCTCATCTTCAACAGAACGTGGGAGGGGCACATGTGGCATATTCAATAGGTTTTGAGCACTCTGCGACAACACAAGCTTTATGCCAACTTGGAAAAATTCTCTTTTGGCATGAACAAGGTCCAATACTTGGGCTACATTGCTGATGAGAATGGGGTAAATGTTGATCCAACTAATATACAATTCATCCGTGATTGGACGACCCCAACCACACTGATTGAGCTTTGAATCTTCTTGGGACTAGCCAATTTCTACCGACGGTTTGTGTTGGGATTCTCCCATATTGCATGGGTACTCATCCAGGTAACCAAGGGAGGTGGTAGGGACAAGTTCATGTGGGGGAAGGAGCAACAACAAAAATTCAATGATATCAAACATCTCTTGTGCTCAGTTCCTGTACTCTCCTTTCCCGATCTGCAACAAGCATTCAAGATTGAGACTGATGCATCTGACTATGTTGTGGGTGCGGTTCTCACTCAACATGGGCATCCTGTGGAATACCATAGTGAGACACTCTTTGATACTGTCCGGAAATACCCCACCTATGACAAGGAAATTTATTCCATTGTACAAGCCTGCCGTCAATGGAAACATTGCATTCTGGGGAAAGAGACAATCATACACACTGATCGCAAGCCTCTGCAGTTCATAAAGACACAAGGGAAATTGCATAATGACCACCATCAAAAGTGGTCCACCTACCTGCAAAATTTCCATCTCAACATCAAGTATAAGACAGGTATCTCCAATCGTGTCGCTGATTGTCTCAATCGACCTCCTGTGGACATGAAGCATCGGAGTGGCCCCAAATTTATCAACAATATCCAAACTTCTCCACCACATATAATCTCTTGGGTACAGGTACCACTGTCATTGGTTTTCACATTCATGACATAATCTTATGCCACTTGGGCCATCTCTATGTTTCTACAAGCGAGCGTGCAAAGCTGATTTTGGAATCCCACTACAGTCCGGTGGCAAGACATTTTGGCGTAGATAAAACTGTGGCTGTTCTTCAGAAATTTTTTTATTGGCCAAAAATTCGACAGGACGTCAACAAGTATATCTGATCTTCTATTGCCTGTGCCATTACCAAGCCAACCATCAAGAAGCAAGGCTTATACACCCCTCTTCCTATTCCCAAGAAGCTGTGGGAATCCATATCAATGGAATACATATTTGGTTTTCCATCCACCAAGCATGGAAATGACTGTGTGTTTGTGGTCGTTGATCGATTTTTGAAGATGACCATCCTCAGAGCCTGTAAGAAGAATTTCACAACGACTGAGACTGCCAATATATTCTTCGAACGAGTTTTTGTCCACTTCGGGATACCGCAAACCATCATCTTTGACCAAGAAAATAGGTTCCTCAACACTTTTTGGTCGAGTAACTGGTCTTTGTTGGACACCAAGCTCAAAAAATCCACTTCTTTCTACCCCCAAACCGATGGCCAAATCAAGGTTGTCAATCAGATGATTGTGGACATCCTGCACATGTACAATTCTAAGCATCCCCGAACATGGGACAAGAGTCTCCCATATGTCCAACACAACTACAATAGGGCTCTCCATAGTTCCACCAGCCAAATCCCATTTCAGGTGGGTCTGGGATTCCAACCCTTGGGACCCATTGATGTTGCACTTCCTCTTTCCATTGCACAGACAAAATCTTCCCCTGATCCGTCTGTGATTGACACAACCACTAGATTCATTGAGCAAATTTAGTACATCCATCAACAGGTCCAGGAGATTTTTCATAAATCCAATGCTAAGTACAAGCAACGCCACGATCAACACAAGGTACCACACCGATTTTAGGTTGGCAACAAAGTCTGGTTACATTTGCAGAAGGAGCGTCTCACCGGGCCCCATCATAAGATTCTCCCACTCCATTATGGGCCTTACACTATCACCAAGGCTGTGGGTAGAAATGATTTTGAGCTCAACACTCTACCCTTCCTTGGTCTGCATCCAATATTCAATGTTGATCTGAAAAGATCTTTTAACAACAATGGTTGAGTTTTAAAGCATGAGTTAAATAACCATTTAGGAATTTTATGAAAGAGGAAGAATTAATGAAGAAAACATGGCAACCATAAAGAAATATACATATCTGGAAATAATCATGAAGAAACAACAAACCATAGCAACAAAAGTTGATAATGGAGTTCGACAATCTCGCCTACGTCTTTGGGCCTTTGTCTTAGTGGGTGAGGCTTTATTATTTCTGTTCAAAGATTCAAAAGTACATCATAATAGTTCCAAATCACTTACAAACTGATCTGGCTGTGTTCTGCTAGATCTCAAGAACCTGTCACAACTGACGACACTGAAAACGGATGAACGAAGCTCCCATAAATGGCCAGCAAAAGTGCTCTCCTCAATGGCTTCGCTGCATAAAAAATGGCTTTGGCTCAGCAATTCGTAAATTTTTTTCTATTCTTAACTTTTCTTTGGATTCAAGAACCTCTAGTTTATATAGTCTTGAAGTGGGTAACAAACTCCCAACTTCCCCCCAAGACTTGGCCTCAAAAAGGGCCCAAGATCCTCCAAAAATGGACTAAATCCATCAAAAATTGCTAAAAAATCATTAAAAATCTTAATATATAGTTAAAAACCCACAAATTGGAAAAAATTAAGGTGCAACCCCCTTTGTTCGGACTCCTGGTCATATGGGCACCCACCATATGGCCCAGCGCTAGGCTCACGCACTGCCCCCCTCCTATCCGTCGACTCCTGGTCCTGTGGCTGGCCATATGGCCATTGGCTAAACCTTCCATGCGCTATATCTGTTGTATCCCTCAGTCTAAACACCCTGGTCATGTGCCCTGGTTGATGGGCTATCTTGGCCGACTGAGCACTATCCCAACATATCCACACCATACACTAAAGGGTGGTCATATCAAACAGTCATGTGGTAAGTGAAGGAGCTGAACACTGGACTGCGTACCAACTCCCGTGCCAAGTGATAGGTTAAGGTTATGTGGATAGGTTGTATGGATATGCGCTAGAGCTGGGGCTAGGCCCCAACCCTATTCTCCACCCGAACTGCAACATAGTAAGTTTAAATAATTTATTTAAACTATAGTTTACAAGAAGTACCGTCGGTGGGCTGGTAGCCTAGCCCTGCCAAGTATTTCACCACCTGGACTAGAGGTCACAGGTTTGACTCCTCGAGAGTGTATACAACTTTTACCAATACGACCAATCGAGGCGTGCCATGTGGCAGCCCAAAACTGGGCCACGTGGCACCATACTATTATCCCACATACATGCCACGAGTCAGACTATGAGCTGTCCATATATTTGCTACGTGTCTGCCAGGTCAGCATCCACTGTACCTACCACGTCACTATATGGCCATATGACCTGTACAGTCACCTTCCACGTCAGCATTGTACAGACTGTACACACTGCACAGTCATCAATTTTTGCCTGTTTGTCCAAATGAACATATCACGATATCTTTCGCATACGGTGTCCGTTTGAGCCCATTCAAGTTGCGTTGGGTTCGTATTGACGAGGCCTACACACACCTATTTTGAATCCATTATGAGAAATTTGATTTTTAGGCCTTCTTGGACCCATTTTGGTCCCTATATCCATTCTAGAACATGCCTCCCCACTAAAGAAACTTTGGTCCTCCAAAAGGATACTAACCAGTTATCAAGAGTGGGATAGGCCACCCCACTTGTTCTTTGTCTTTAAACTCTATCCTGTGCACCTGTCTCATCACGATCAACTATAAAACAACCATGATAAATGACAACATATTGTTAACCACTTGTACTCTGTCACATCTTACTAAAGCCACTATCATCCATGTTGACACCATTACTAGTGATAACATCAGAAATATGACTGCAAATGAGATAATATGTTTGTAGTATTTTCACAACATTAGCTTATCTTGAAGCAAGGTGTGATTGATCTTCCATTCTACAATCATCTCATGTTCTTGCTTAAGATCAATTACTTGATTTGAAACAATTATAGGTGTGTTGCTTGCATGAGATGCCTTTCTTAATTGTTCCATTGTTTGAAGAGATTGATTTGCTTTTAAATGATGAGCATGTACCACATATTCTTTTCCCGCTTTGATTAAGTGATATTGATTCTGTTCCCTGTAGAAGATTGATTTGCGATCATACAAATAAGGACTGCCTAAGACCATTCCACATTCATTGAGTGGCACCACATCACATGCTACATCATCAACAAACTTAGATGAAATTTTAAAATTTAATGTGCATTGCTTTGTTATGTGCAATTTATGATTGGTGCTTATCCATTTAAGTAAGTAAGTCTTATGATGCATCTGAGTGTTTAATCCCAATTGTTTAACCAATTCCTCTGAAATCAAGTTAGATTGAGATCCACTATCTATCAATGTGTTGACCTTAGTATGTTTCATTATGACCCTTATGTGAAACAATTTACTTCTAGAATCAAATCCATCACCAATTTTACCTGTCAAACCAACTGATAAGATTTTAGATTCATCACTCAAATCCGATCCCAAGTCTGTTGGCCGTGTTTTTGATACAACTGTTTGCCTCCCTTTCCTTTATTTGAACCACTTCAGTCTCTTCTCAGGATGCAATTGCCAACAATGGTCCTCACCATTCCCTTCTTTCTTACAATGCTTGCAAGAGGGCTTCTCTTCCTTTCTTGCCACTGAATTTTCCTTTTTTCAATTCCACTTCCGTTTGTCCTCTTTTCTCGAAGACGATTCCCCTGTTACACCAAATCTTGTATTCCCTGCCTCAATGTTTGTTGCTTGAACATAAACCTCATCAATATTAGTAGGTCCAAACATAAATATAGTGTTACTAATATGTGCAGATAAACCTCCTATATTAGAGTTTCTTGGGTATGTAAAGGAATATCTAACATAAATGCCATCTTACGAAAGTCATCTGTTTATTCTTGCGCTGTTTGTCCTTTTCTTAGTTTAAGACCTTTCCATTCAATTAAGACCTTCTCTTTATAACCCAAAGGATAAAATTGTTTTCTAAGTGTAGAAACAAAACTTGCCATGATGGAAATACATTACCCACTTGTTGTGTGCTATTTTGCAACTTGCTTTTCCACCAGATGAGTGCTGTGCCTGCAAGTCGAAGCCATGCCAACTTGATTTGAGTTGCCTCATCCTTGATTTGTTTCACACTGCAATAAACCTCCATCTGTCTGACCCAGTTATCAAGCCTCTCTACATTGACTTCACCATCATACATAGGTAATTCAAATTTCACATCAAGCTTAAGTAAAGACATTTCTTATTTATGTTTATGGGAATGTTTTCTTGCGGTGGATTTGGAACTTGAAATTGAAGAAGAAGAAGTTTATGGAGAAGAAGGAGGTGAAGGAGGAGTTTGAGGAGGATCCTCTCATTCTTCACTTTTGACCTTTGAAGATTCACCTAGAACCAATCTCTTCCATTCCAAGTAATCCTCATATAGAACCTTCATCATCTCCGACATGGCAAAGAAAGTTTTTTGAAACTCTTTGTCCTCATGAGAAAGTCCCTCTTCAGATGCCATATTCTCAATTTGAGAAGTTATATTTCTCAAGCCAATGTTAGGATTCTCTTCAACAAGCTCGCCTTCACCACGATTAATCTTTCCCTGGTAATCATGCCAACTCAAAAAAAACCAACCATCAACTAGCTTTGATACCACTTGATCCAAAAAGATCTTTTAACGACAATGGTTGAGTTTTAAAGCATGAGTTAAATAACCATTTAGGAATTTTATGAAAGAGGAAGAATTAATGAAGAAAACATGGCAACCATAAAGAAATTTTCATATATGGAAATAAGCATGAATAAACAACAAACCATAGCAAAAAAATTTGATAACGGAGTTTGACAATCTCGCCTACGTCTCCGAGCCTTTGTCTCAGTGGGTGAGGCTTTCTTATTTCTTTTCAAAGATTCAAAAGTACATCACAATAGTGCCAAATGGATTACAAACTAATCTGGCTGTGTTCTTCTAGATCTCAAGAACCCGTCACAAATTACGACACTGAAAACGGATGAACGAAGCTCCCAGAAATGGCTCGCAAAGGTGATCTCCTTAATGGTTTCACTGCATAAAAAATGGATTTGTCTCAACAATTCTTCAACATTTTCCCATTCGTAACTTTTATTTGGCTTCAATAATCTGTATTTTATATAGGCTGGAAGTGGGTAACAAACTTCCTGTTGGACACACCTACCACACTTGGAGGGAGGGGGGTGAATGAGTGTGGGGATCTTTTTCCCAAAACTTTCCTCTTACACAAAAAATCCTTAGTTAAAATTCAACATTTGCTCATTATTCATTGTTTTCATTTATAATCAGTTAGATGTGAATACATATCAACAACATATCATCAACAAATCATCTCCACAAGGAACACAAAGAACACAAGATGTATGTACAATTTTTCTTTTTATTATGGACTTCAATCCGGGGGTTTTTCAACAACAACTAAATAGAGTACAACTCTACAAGAGAACCAACTCTATATGAAATACTCAACTTACATTCTCAGCACCAACTGAGATGAGGAAACAATCCTCAATAGATATCAATCTGTCAACATAAACAAGTGCATCAACCATGCACCAACCTCTGCCAAACAACCTATAATCAACCTGTACCATAAACAAGTGCATCCAACAATGTACCAAGTATATACCAATAATGTGTCAACTAATCATCAATAATGACTCATAAATATGTACCAACATCATCAACTATACACCTCATGTATGTGCCAACTCATCAACTACT
>SNQJ01S0146554.1:6665-30446 GCA_010110895.2 Picea sitchensis
TGTGGGGGACATCACTATTGGAAAACCACTGCACACAAAATCTTAAGATCTGGTTACTACTGGCCATCCTTATTTTCAGATGTGTATGAGTTTGTGAAAACATGTGACAAATGTCAAAGATTCGAAGGTAAACAACAATTAAAGTCTCTTCCCCTCAAACCTATAGTGGTCACAGGGCCTTTCCAGCGGTGGGGCATGGAATTCATAGGTGAAATTCATCCGCCTTCTAGTGGTCATCACCGGTGGATCATGGTCACCACCGATTACTTTACAAAGTGGATTGAGGCTATTCCCACCTGGAACGCCAATCATACTGTCATCATAAACTTTCTGCAAGAAAACATATTTGCCAGATTTGGCTGCCCTAAGAGAATAGTCACGGATAACGCTGCTGCATTCAAAGATAAACAGTTGGTGAATTTTTGTGAAGAGCTGGGAATTCAGCTAGTACATTCCAAAGCTTACTATCCTCAAGGGAATAGCTTAGTTGAGTCATCCAACAAGAGTTTAGTCAGAATTATAAAGAAGCTACTGGAACAAAATGCCAGAGGTTGGGATTCCAATCTGAAGTTTGCCTTGTGGGATGACAGGGTTACATGTAAGAAATCAATTGGTACATCTCCTTTCAATTTGGTATATGGTACTGAAGCCATATTTCCTGTTCAACTTGCATTGTCGGTTGCAAATTTCTTACAAGAAAATGATTCTGAACCAAGTGATTTGACCAGGAGAATTCATGATTTGGCAGAACTACAACAAGATAGAGAGAAACTCTTGGAAAAAACAGAATTGCATCAAGAAAGAATCAAAGAAACTTTCGACAAGAAAGTCAAATCGAATGTCTTCAAAACAGGGGATTTAGTCTTAAAGTGGTATGCAACAAGGCAGGAGAAAGGGAAAGACGGAAAATTTGAGGCTCTCTGGACAGGTCCTTTTGTCATAACAGCGGTGCAGCATAACAATACCTTTGTTCTCCAAACTCTTTCAGGCGAGGCAGTAGCAAGTGGCCCTTTCAATGGGCGCTTCCTGAAGATCTATTTCTCATAAGGATTCCTTTGAAGCCCTGTTCTACTTGTACATATTCTTTTTCAGTTCTTTTTCTTTTTTTCAGTCATTTCAATAACTCCATGCCCAATGGTACTAGCAAACTATTTCTCAAATTTTTGTTTTAAGTTGTAATAAGGATACTGAGTCTAGCTAGGTTCTTGGTCACCTCACATGGAGATGCCCATCCCAGTTGGAGCCAAATGTTAGCTCCCAAAATGAACCCGTCCCTTTGGTCGCATTTTGTGGTGGATAGCATGGCTATTGGTAGTTTTCTCAAATTGATTTTGAGTTTTTCTAGCTGCAAGGCTTGGGTTTTGTTTTTGTTTTAGAAATAAGATGCCCCACAAAAGTCCTCTTTTCAAAATTTTCATAAATTGCTTTCAACAACTAACGTGTGTTTAAAAGATGAGTGTTAGCTGGTGAAAGTAGCGACTTTCAACAACTAAGGAGCATCCCTCATAGGTCCGTGCGCTGGTGAAAGTATTGATTTTCAAAACATTCAAAGAAGCATTGTCGTGGGTTATGCGCTGGTGAAAGTGAAGACTTTCAATAGCTAGGGATAAATTCTCACAGGGTGGCGCGCTGGTGAAAGTGGTAAGTTTCAACAACTAAGGAGAAGTTCTTGCGAGATCGTGCACTGGTGAAAGCGGTAAGTTTCAACAGCTAAGGGGCGTTTTCCACGGGCCGTTGGCTGAAGAAAGCGGGAATCACGTGCGTTTATCCACGTTTCAAAATCAGATCATGATGTGATCAACTCATGCCATTTAATCAAGAAGGACGCACTGGTGAAAGTGGGTAATCATTCAAACTCGAGTTCCACGTCCCAGTCGGATTACATCTCGGATCCGGCTCAGAAACTCACGCTCCACAATCATTGCATCGCGGATGGCAAGTTCAAATTCATTAGCTCAGGTACAGAAGCTGTACTGCTGGGCTGACAACACCAAATCAGATCATTGCTTCCATATCATGCATCACTTACGAATGTATGATAAGTTTCTAATGTGGAAAGAACAGAGTTGAGTGCTTTCAACAGTGGAAGACCTCAGCCCGAGTAACAGTTTGTTGTGTTGGTATACAGAATCGTTGAGGCTTTCAAACTACAAATGGCGAGGAGACGCAATGGCTCTCTACTCAGAAAAGAGTTGGACAACCTATCTTTTCTACAGACACATCCAGAAGTCCAGAAACATTTATCAACCACAGGGTGTATTGAATTCGTTGAGAGGTTGCAAAATGGTTGCCACCAGTCGACAACAGAAGATTTTGCCAAAACTTTCGATGGGAATAAGGCTCGTGTTGGGTCCTTGGATATCTTAGTAGATGAAGCCGCCATTGCTGCAGCAACCAACCTACCAAGATCGGGCCAGAGTTGGTTCAAAACCACTGCTACCAAAAACTTGAATTTCAGAGCTTATTTAAAGGAAGAGTTCAAGCACAATGCATGGAAGAAGAGCACGTCGGTTTTATGTCTAGAAGAGGAGTGGCAAGAACTGTTTAAGGGTATCCAACTATACATAACGTCGAAGGGCAGGTATGGCAAACTCATGATGTATCATTTCAAACTTTTAGACCATTTCACTGGTAAGACCCTCCTCAATTTACCTTTTTTCCTACATAAGAGTTTAACTAAGGTTTGCAAGAAGATCAGGGCTCAATCACTGAGCATGAAGAATACTCTATGCCATTTTGGCCTCATTAAATTGATCATTCTGGAGGAATTAAAACAGTAGGGAAGGAGCTGGCAACATTTTCTATTCTGGGAGGGTTTTGAAACATAGACTCAGCCTGTAAATGAACAGGGGAAAGGTTCAAAGAAATAGTTGACTCCTCAAAGCAGTTTGAGGAAGAGGAGAACCCTGCTAGGACCTCCAGAAGATAGAATCTCTGGAGTGAAATCCAACAGGTCAAAGAAAAGGTTAAACTTTGAAACCACTATAGAACAACCGACAGAGCAACCTACAGAGAAGAGAACCAATATATTAAACTTGCCCTACACAGACTCAGAATCAGAGCAACAAGATCAATGTCCTGTCACTAAGAGTCCTGAGCAGTCAACTGAGTTTGCACAAAACTATGAGACCTTCACTCATACAGAGGAAGGAGAAACATAAAAAAGCTCCAAGTCAAAGAAAACTCAGAAAATCAAGCATCTGAAAGAGGTAATCGCTCAGCAAGAGGTTTTGGAACTGGTAATCAAAGAAAGGTACAAGAAGTTGTCTGATAACTTTGCAAAAACCAACGCTGCGTTTGAGAGACTGGCTCGGGAAAGTGTTAAAGAGAAGAAAAGAAAGCAGAAACTCACCAAAGATTACAATAGTCTATGGTGGCTTGCCAAATGCCTTAAAAGGCAAATAAAAAGATTAAAACAAAAACAAAAGCAAATATCCCATCCAGATTTGAAGGTACTTGCTCAAGTGGCTGTTAACATGCAAGGGGAGAAATTAGAAACACATTGAATTTTTTATGGAATCAAAATTTTGAAGGTGAAAACTCGTTTTGGGCGCAGTCAGGGCTTTCACCAGCGCAAAGCAATATTTTAAGACCCGTTAGCTGGTGAAAGGCAACGCTTTCACCAACTAACCAGCGAAATATAAAATGAGTTAGCTGTTGAAAGTTGGAAAAGCATTTTTTGAAGCCAAGGACAGAACAAGTCATTTCTCACAGGTTATGAAGGAGTTCCAGAGTATCAAGGGAATGAAAATTGCTTGTAAAGGATTCAACATCAGAGATTTGAGGGAATTTTGGAAACCACATGTAAAACAAACTTCCTCAAATATCGACCATGAACGTTGGATAAATCCAACTGTCAAGACAAGTGTTTTGCCACATTGCATCACATCAAAGATTCCTGGAGCTAAAGGATGCAGATGGCGAATTTTTGAGATTGAAGACAATTCGAGTGCTAAGTTTAGTTGTTAAGTGTTTATTTTCAAAGTTGTTTAGTTAGATTTGAATTGCTTTTATTAAATACATATCCATGTTTTTAGGATCTGTAAAACCACTTGTAAGAGGCTATAAATGCCTATTTTTGATATGAGACAAGGGTTCAAACTAGGAGATATTTTATGCCACTGTATAAACTCTTTTTGCAAAAATAAAGTTCAGTTTCCTTTCATTTTTAATATCAGAATTGTCCATCTTTCATTTTCTGTACTTTGTTTTCAGTTTATTTTAGTTCATAAAGACTGTTATCTCTTTATTGAGCTCATAGACTTGAAATTAAAGGATTTCTCTCTGTCTTGTATTAAGCCCTAAATTTCCTTGTATTGGCAATCAAGATTAGTGTTCTCCATCCTCTCTTTCAATTATATGATCTGATTATTGTTTCCTGAAAGCATTGTATCTTTAGATGTGTGATGAGTTGTTTCTTACATAAATCATTAAAGAGCCCATTGTCCCAAACACATAAAAACCATTATTTCTAAGTTACCAAGCATCCTTAGCCTACAACCCTAAGGAGTTTCTTGGAGTGATAACACAAGGTACAGGTCAATTTTGATATTCCTATATTTGAAGGTCAGATAGATGTGGATGCCCTAGACAAATGGTTAAATCTATTAGAAGGTTATTTCTCTGTTCAAATTTTTTTGACAGAGAAAATATCATCTTTGCGTTCCTTAAGTCTCTCCCCCATGTCAAACATTGGTGGGAAACTTACTAGGAGAAAATTTCCACAGAGGAATCTAGAATATATGGGGCCGAGCCCACTTGAGATTTTTTTGTGGATGCAGTAAAGGAACAATATTACTTTGTTGACAACTATGAGGAAAAATATATGAGATGGACCACACTGTGGCAAGAAAGGGGCCAAGCATTTCCAGAGTTCACCAATACCTTCCATACCTTGAGCAAAAATATGGGTATCAAGGATTTCTAAAATACCGCGGGGCTCTACAAAGATACATCCAAACTGAAATGGATTTTCTGCACATCTCATGACTCGGTTCTACTTATCGATATGCTATTAAAATCGAAAAGAATTTTAATCACCGGAACAAACAAGAGTTCGGGTCTACAAATCCGCAACAACCAAAGTATGATAATGATGGCCCTAACAAACAACCTCCCAAAAACCAGTCCAAGCCACAGGAAAAGAAGGGTCATGGGAAGATGAAGAAGGACACCAAAAAATCGTGCGATTTCCACAAACGCCCCTAGAACAACACTGATGAATGTCTCTCAAAACACTCATTGTTGATCGAGATCAAAGACAAGGAGACGAACCCTGATTCAGAATCTGATTCACAAAATACTGATAGAAGACAGATCATCGACGTAGATCCCACTACTATTGTCGTGACCACAACAATTCAACAAGAAGAACCAACAGATCTTGAAGAGGGGGAGCACCTTTTTCATTCACAGATGTGGGTGAAGGGAACCCCACTGCATTTTATTGTTGATAGCGGAAGCCAAAAGAACCTCATCTTAGCAGAGGTCGTCAAACAGTTGGAATTGTCGACAAGACCACACCTGCAACCATACAATATCGGGTGGCTTCGCCAGGGACGAGATCTTCATGTCAGCCAACTATGTCGATTGTCATAGAACATATAACCTTTCAATGATGAGGTATTATGTGATGTTTCCTCATTGTGTGTCTGTGATGTTCTCTTGGGCCAGCCATATATGTGGAAGCATCATGCTATCTATGATTCTTGACCCCGTAGTTTCATTGTTACTCTGGGGGGTCATCTCTACAGGATACCAGAGGCAGTTCCAACTACCTTCCCACCTAAAAAATTCCGCAAGGTACTATCTCATACTACAAAATTTATCTTCTTCACAATCTGTTCAAAAGGTGAACAAAAGGATACTGCAACCACTACAACCTCGACCCAAGCACCTTCTATCCAATAGAAGTAGGTCGATAATATTGTAGCAAAGAAAAAAAATTCCTTCTGCACACAACCATCTTGGGTAGCCCGACTGGTTGAACAGATTCAACCCTACCAACAATAGGTTCATGACAACCTTCCACAAACTGAGCATTGCGACGTCTCCAACAAGGCAAGCAACTCACCAAGATTCAAATTCAACAAACTCTTCCCTCTCTCCCTCGGGAACTAAATACAATGGATATCGTTGTTTCTTGAGGAGGGAGGATTGATACAGATGGATATAGGTGGCCACCCACCTATTCCATGGACTTGAAAAACAATTTTCCATCTTGGCATTTTTTCGGCAGTTTTTTGGGTTCCAAACTTTCGGGGCCGTTTTGAGGCCCTAAACGACGTTTTTTAAGGATTTGGGGCCCACATGGCTGCTAAGAGAATAGACCCAGGACAATCGAAAGTCGTTCTTCTCGGTTAGACCTTTCCAACGGTGTATCGAGTGCCCCAAAAAAATTTCCTATGCAAAATTCACGCCCTGGGAAGTTAACGTATCAACTACCCCCATCGGGGCCCACAAACCTTTTGGATTTTCATCTTCCGGGGTTAGGGTTTTGGATTTTAATTATGTTAAAAAAGACCTTTTGAGCCTCATTGTAACAATCATATTCTTATGCATGCGAGTAGCCATCACATCTCTTCTCAGAGATAAGATGCCACCATTCTAGCGAGTCTTTCACTTTGTATTTTTATAGTCTCTATACATTTATTTCATTAATAGAAATCATGTATTACTTTATTTATCTGTTTTAGGAAATATTTATGTGTGTTTTATTGTAGTATCTCTGCTTTCATTTCGCTCTAAAGAATAATCTAGATCAGTGGTATCAAAGTAGGTTGCTCTTGATCGTTTTTCAGTGCATGTCCCCGACGAGGTCCAAGTATAGCAAGTTGGTTCTCGAGCTTGTCTCTCTTGAAGACAATCTCTCTCGCACGCCCAAGAAACCCTCAATGGTGGAAGAAAATAAAAATGATAGAGCAGACGATTCTATTAATCTATTGCTTGAGCAAGCTCTCTCACGACAGTGGGACGAAATGATGGAGAATTTTTCCCACATCCTACAACGCCTGCTGATATCATCAGGCACATCTTCATCAAGCGACCACTTTGGAGGCACCTCGCCTTTAAGGGTATAGGTCAATTTTGATATTCTTATATTTGAAGGTCAGATAGAGTCGAATGCCCTAGACAAATGGTTAATTTTTTTAGAAGGTTATTTCTATGTTCACGATTTTTTCGACAGAGAAAAGATCATCTTCATGCTCCTTAGGGCTCTTCCCCATGTCAAACATTCGTGGTAAACTTACTCAAAGAAAATTTCCACAGAGGAGTCTGGAATATATGGGGCCGATCCCACCTGGGATTTTTTTGTGGATGGAGTAAAGGAACAATATTACCCTATTGGAAACTATGAGGACCAATATATGAGATGGACCACACTGCGACAAGAAAGGGGCCAAGCAGCTCCGAAGTTCACCAATACCTTCCATACCTTGCGCACCAAGCTGGGTATCAAGGACTTTGAATGACATTTGGTTCTAAAATATCGTGGGGCTCTACATAGATCATCCAAACTGAAATGGATTTTCCAGACATCTCATCGCTCAGTTCTGCTTATCGATATGATGTTAAAATCGAGCAGAAGTTTAAGCACCGGAACAAAAGGGAGTTTGGGTCTGCAAATCCGCAACAAACAAAGTATGATAAAGATGGATCTAACAAAGAACCTCTCGAAAACCAGTCCAAGCCACAGGAAAAGAATGGTCACAGGAAGATGAAGAAGGTCATCGAAAAATGGTGTGATTTCCCCAAAATCCTCTGGCACAACACCGATGAATGCCGCTCAAAACACTCATTGGTGGCCGAGATCAAAGACAAGGAGTTGAACCCTGATTCATAATCTAATTAAGAAAATACTGATAGAATACAGATCATCAATGAAAAACCCACTACTATTGTCGCGACTGCAACAATTCAACGAGAAGAATCAATAGATCCTGAAGAGGGGGAGCACCTTTTTCATTCAAAGATGTGGGTGAAGGGGACCCCACTGCTTGATAGAGAAAGCGAGAATAACCTCATCTTAGTAAAGGTCGTCAAATAGTTGGGGTTTTCGACAACATCACACCCACAACCAGAAAACATCGAGTGGATTCGCCAGGAACGAGATCTTCGCGTCAACCAACAATGTCGATTGTCATACAGTATCTAGCCTTTCAAGGATGAGGTATTATGTGATGTTTCCCCGTTGGATGTCTGTGATGTTCTCTTAGCCCAGCCGTATATGTGGAAGCGCCATGCTATCTATGAGTGTCAACCCCGTAGTGTCATTTTTACTCTGGGGGGTCATCTCTACAAGATACCAGAGGTAGTTCCAACTACTGTCCCACCTAAACAATGCCACAAGGTGAACAGAAGGATACTTTAACCACTACATCCTCGACCCAAGCACAGTTTATCCAACAAAATCAGATCGATACAATTACAACAAAGAAAAAAAATTCCTTCTTCACACAGTCATCTCAGGTAGCCCAACTGGTTGAATAGATTCAAACTCGCCAACAACAGGTTCGTGACAACCTTCCACAAATGGAGTAGTGCAACATCTTCAGCAAGGCCAACACCTCACTAAGATTCAGATTCAACAAATGCTTACCTCTCTTCCCCGGGAACTCAACGCAATGGATACCATTGCTTCCTAAGGAGGGAGGATTGATATAGGTGGATATCGTTGGCCACCTACCTATTCCACGGGCTCGAAAAACAATTTTCCATCTTGACAGTTTTTCAGCAGTTTTTTGGGTTCCAAACTTTCGGGGCCGTTTTGAGGATGTTTTTTGGGGATTTGGGGCCAAGGTAACTATCGAAGGAACTATCCTAGGTAGTTGAAAGTCATTCTTCTCAGTTATACCTTTCCAACGATGTATAGAGCACCCCAAATGGAGATCCTATGCAAACGTTACACCCATGGGAAGTTTACATATCAACTACCCCCATCGGGGCCCACAAACCTTTTGGGTTTTCATCATCCGGGGTTAGGCTTTTGGATTTTACTTATGTTAAAAAATGTGTTTTGAGCCTCATTGTAGCAATCATCTTTTTGCGAATGCGAGTAGCTATTACATCTCTTATTAGAGATAAGCTGCCACCATTCTAGCAAGTCTTTCACTCTGTATTTATACAGTCCCTGTACGCTTATTTCATTAATAGAAATCATGTATTATTGTATTTCTCTGTTTCTGGAAATATTTATGTGTATTTTATTGTAGTGTCTATGATTTCATTTCATTCTAAAAAATAATCCAGATCAGTGGTATCAGAGCAGGTTGCTCTTGATCATTTTTTAGTGGATGTCCCCGACGAGGACCGAGTATAACAAGTTGGGTCTCGATCTTGTCTCTCTTGAAGAAAATCGCTCTCGCATGCCCAAGAAACCCTCAATTGCGGAAGAAAATAAAAATGATAGAGCAGATGATTCTATCAGTCTTTTGCTTGAGAAATCTCTCATGCGACAGAGGAATGAAATGATGAAGAATTTTTCCCACATCCTTCAATGCCTGCCGATAGCATCAGGGGCATCTTCATCAAGCAACCACTCTGGAGGCACCTCTCCTTTCAAGGTATAGGTCAATTTTGATATTCCTATATTTGAAGTTCAGATAGATGCGGATGCCCTAGACAAATGGTTAAATCTATTAGAAGGCTATTTCTCCATTCACAATTTTTCCAACAGAGAAAAGATCATCTTCACGCTCCTTAAGGCTCTCCCCCGTGTCAAACATTGGTGGGAAAATTACTGGGAGAAAAGTTCCATAGAGGAGTCTGGAATATATGGGTCTGATCCCACTTGGGATTTTGTTGTGGATGTAGTAAAGGAACAATATTACCATGTTGGCAACTATGAGGACCAATATATGAGATGGACCGCATTGTGACAAGAAAGGGGCCAAGCATTTCTAGAGTTCACCAATACTTTCCATACCTTGCACACCAAGCTGGGTATCAAGGACTTCAAATGAAATTTGGTTCTAAAATACCGCAGGGATCTAGATAGATACATCTAAATTGAAATGGATTTTTTGGACATCTCATCACTCGGTTCAGCTTATCGATATGTTGTTAAAATCACGCAGAAATTTAAGCACAGGAACAAACGGGAGTTCGGGTTTGCAAATCTGCAGCAACCAAATTATGATAAAGATGACCCTAACAAAAAACCTCTTGAAAACCAGTCCAAGCCACATGAAAAAAAGGGTCACGGGAAGATGAAGAAGGACACCAGAAAATGGTGCGATTTCCACAAAATACCCTAGCACAACACCGAGGTCGTCAAACAATTGGGATAGTCGAAAACACCACACCCATAGCCATAAAACATCGGGTGGCTTCACCAGGGACGTGTTCTTCGTGTCAACCAGCAGTGTCAATTGTCATACGACATCCAACCTTTCAAGGATGAGGTATTATTTGATGTTGCCCCATTGCATGTCTGTGATGTTCTCTTGGGCCAACCATATTTGTGGAAGCTCCATGCTATCTATGAGTCTTGACCTCACAGTGTCATTGTTACTCTAGGGGGTCATCTCTACAGGATACCAAAGGTAGTTCCAACTATTGTCCCACCTAAACAATGCTGCAAGGTAGTATCTCATACTACAAAATTCATCTTCTTCACAATCTTTTCAAAAGGTGAGCAAAAGGATACTGCAACCACTACAACCTCAAACCAAGAACCTTATATCCAACAAAATAAGGCCGATAAGATTGCAACAAAGTAAAAAAATTCCCTTTACACACAGTCATCTCAGGTAGTTTGATTGGTTGAACAGATTCAACCCCGCCAACAACAGGTTCATGATAGCCTTCCACAAACCTAGAAACACGACGTCTCCAACAAGGTAATCAACTCACAGAGATTCAAATTCAGCAAACAATTCCCTCTCTCCCCCAAGAACTCAACACAATGGAGACCATTGATTCCTACGGAGGGAGGATTGATCCAGGTGGATATCAGTGGCCACCCACCTGGGCCAATAAAAAGTCATTCTTATCGGTTATACCTTTCCAACAATGTATCGAGCACCCTAAACGAAGATCCTATGAAAACGTTACACCCCCAAGAAGTTGACGTATCAACTACCCCCATCGGGGCCCACAAAACTTTTGGATTTTCATCTTCTGGGGTTAGGGTTTTTTATTTTAATTATGTTAAAAAAGGCCTTTTGAGCCTCATTGTAACAATCATATTCTTACGAATGCGAGTAGCCATCACATCTCTTCTCAGAGATAAGATGTCACCATTCTAGCCAGTCTTTCACTCCGTATTTTTACAGTCTCTGTACACTTATTTCATTCATAGAAATCATGTATTACTGTATTTCTCTATTTCTTGCAATATTTATGTGTATTTCATTGTAGTATCTCTTATTTCATTTTGTTCTAAAAAATAATCTGGATTAGTGGTATCAGAGCAAGCTGCTCTTGATCGTTTTTCAATGCATGTCCCCGACGAGGTCCAGGTTTATCAAGTTGGGTCTCGAGCTTGTCTCTCTTGAAGACAATCACTCTCGCACACCCAAGAAACCCTCAATGGCGGAAGAAAAGAAAAACGATAGAGCAAACAATTATATCAATCTATTGCTTGACAAGCTCTCACGTGACAGAGGCATGAAATGATGGAGAATTTTTTCCACATCCTTCAATGCCCGTTGATAGCATCAGACACATATTCATCAAACGACCACTTTGGAGGCACCTCACCTTTCAAGGTACATGTCAACTTCAATATTCCTATATTTGAAGGTCAAATAGATGCGATGCCCTAGACAAATGGTTAATTCAGTTAGAAGGTTATTTATTTGTTCACAATTTTTCTGACAGACAAAAGATCATCTTCGCACTCCTTAAGTCTCTCCCCCATGTCAAACATTGGTGGGAAACTTACTAGGAGCAAAGTTCCACAGAGGATTCTGGAATATATGGGGTCGAGCCCACTTGGGATTTTTTTGTAGATGCAATAAAGGAACAATATTACCCAGTTGGAAACTGTGAGGACCAATATATGAGATGGACCACACTACGGAAAGAAAGGGGCCAAGAAGTTCTAGAGTTCACCAATACCTTCCATACCTTGCGCATCAAGCTGGGTATCAAGGAATCCAAACGACATTTGGTTCTAAAATACAGTGGGGCTCTACACAGATACATCCAAACATAAATGGATTTTCTGGACATCTCATCACTCGATTCTACTTATCGATATGTTGTTAAAATCGAGTGGAAGTTTAAGCACCTGAAAAAATGGGAATTTGGGTCTGCAAATCCGCAACAACCAAAGTATTATACAAATGGCCCTAACAAATAACCTCCCGAAAACCAGTCCAAGCCACAGGAAAAGAAGGGTCACGGGAAGATGAAAAAGGACACCATAATATTTTGCAATATCCACAAAATCCCCCAGCACAACACTGATGAATGTCGCTCAAAACACTCATTGGTGGCCAAGATCAAAGACAAGGAGTCTAACCCTAATTCAGAAAATACTGATAGAAGACAGGTCATCGACCCAGATCCCATTGCTATTGTCACGATCGCATCAATTCAAATAGAAGAACCAACATATCCTAAAGAGGGGGAGCACCTTTTTCATTCACAGATGTGGATGAAGGTAATCCCACTACATTTTATTATTGATAGCGGAAGCCAAAAGAACCTTATATCAGCAGAGGTCACCAAACAATTTGGATTGTCAACAACAACACACCTGCAGCCATACAACATCGGGTGGCTTTACCAAGGACAAGATCTTCGTGTCAGCCAGCAGTGTCGATTGTCATACGACATCCAACCTTTCAAGGATGAGGTATTATGTGATGTTGACTTGCTGGATGTCTGTGATGTTCTCTTGGGCCAACCATATATGTTGAAGTGCCATGTTATCTATGAGTCTCGACCCTGTAGTGTCATTATTACTCTGGGGAGTCATCTCTACAAGATACCAGAGGTAGTTCCAACTATTGTCCCACCTAAACAATGTTGCAAGGTAGTATCTCATACTACAAAATTCAGCTTCTTCACAATCTGTTCAAAATGTGAATAGAAGGATACTACAACCACTACAGCCTTGACCCAAGCACCTTCTATCCAACAAAAGCAGGTAGATAAGATTACAACAAAAAAATTAAATTCCTTATTCACAAATTCATCTCAGGTAGCCTGACTGGTTGAACAGATTCAACCTTGCGAGCAACAGGTTCATGACAACTTTCCACAAACCGAGCAACGCGATGTTTCCAGCAAGGCAAGCAACTCACCAATATTCAGATTCAACAAACGCTTCCCTCTCTCCCCTGGGAACTCAATGCAATGGAGACAATTGCTTCCTAAGGAGGGAGGATTGATCCAAGTGGATATTGTTGGCCACTCACCTATTCAACGAGTTTGATTTTTTTTTTCCATCTTGGCAGGTTTTCGGTAGTTTTTCGGGTTCCAAACTTTCGGGGCCGTTTTGAGGCCCTAAACGATGTTTTTTGGGGATTTGGGGCCTAGGAGTATATTGGGCGCACTCACCTAGGCCAGTCGAAAGTCATTCTTCTTGGTTATACCTTTACAATGGTGTATCGAGCGCCCTTTATGGATACGCTATGAAAAAGTTACACCCCTAGAAGTTGACGTATCAACTACCCCCATCGGGGCCGCAAACCTTTTGGCTTTTCATCTTCTGGGGTTAGGGTTTTGGATTTTACTTATGTTAAAAAAGGCCTTTTGAGCCTGATTTCAACAATCATCTTATTAGTAATGCAAGTAGGAGTCACATCTCTTCTCAGAGATAAGTTGTCACCATTCTAGTGAGTCTTTCACTCATTATTTTTACAGTCTCTGTACATTTATTTCATTAATAGAAATCATGTATTACTGTATTTCTCTGTTTTTGGATATATTTATGTGTATTTCATTGTAGTATCTCTACTTTCATTTTGTTCTCAAAAATAATACGGATCAATGGTATCAGAGTAGGCTTCTCTTGATCGTTTTTCAGTGCATGACCCCGACGAGGTCTGAGTATAGCAAGTTGGGTCTCAAGCTTGTCTCTCTTGAAGACAATTGTTCTTGCATGTGCAAAAAACCCTCAATGGAGGAAGAAAAGAAAAACGACATAGCAAACGATTCTATCAATCTGTTGCTTGAGCAAGCTCTCATGTGATAGAGGGACGAAATGATGGAGAATATTCCCCACATCCTTCAACATCTGTCGATAGCATTAGGCACATCTTCATCAAGAAACCACTTTGGAGGCACATCGCCTTTCAAAGTACAGGTCAATTTTGATATTCCTATATTTAATGGTCAGATAGATGTAGATGCTCTAGACAAATGGTTAAATCTGTTAGAAGGTTATTTCTCTGTTCACAATTTTTTTGATAGAGAAAAGATCATCTTCGCACTCCTTAAGGCTCTCCCCCATGTCAAACATTGGTGGGAAACTTACTGGGAGAAAATTTCCACAGAGGAGTCTAGAATATATGGGTTGAGACCACTTGGGGATTTTTTGTGGATGCAGTAAAGGAACAATATTACCCTGTTGGAAACTATGAGGACCAATATATGAGATGGACCACACTACGGCAAGAGAGGGGCCAAGAAGTTCCAGAGTTCACCAATACTTTCCATACCTTGCGTACCAAGCTGGGTATCAAGGACTCCGAACAAAATTTGGTTCTAAAATATCGCGGGGCTCTACACAGATAAATCCAAACTGAAATAGATTTTCTAGACATCTCATCACTTGGTTATGCTTATCGATATGCTCTTAAAATCGACCAGAAGTTTAAGCACCGTAAAAAATGAGATTTTGGGTCTGCAAATCAGCAACAACCAAAGTATGATAAAGATGGCCCTAACAAACAACCTCCCGAAAACCAGTCCAATCCACATGAAAAGAAGGTTCATGAGAATATGAAGAAGGACATCAGAAAATGGTGTGATTTCCACAAAATCCCCTGGCACAACACTGATGAATGTCGCTAAAAAAACTCATTGGTGGTCAAGATCAAAGACAAGGAGCCGAAACCTGATTCAGAAAATATTGATATAAGACAGATCATCAATGCAAATCCCAGTGCTATTGTCGCGAACACAATAATTCAACCAGAAGAACCAGCAGATCATGAAGAGGGGGAGCACATTTTTCATTCATAGATGTGGGTGAAGGGGACCCCGCTGCATTTTATTGTTGATAGCAGAAGGAAAAAGAACCTCATCTCAACAAAGGTCATTAAACAGTTGAGATTGTCAACAACAGCACACCTACAACCATAAAACATCGGGTGGCTATTGTTAAGGTAGTATCTCATACTAAAAAAATTAGCTTCTTCACAATCTGTTCAAAATTTGAAGAGAGGGATACTGCAACCACTACAACCTCGACCCAATCACCTTCTATCAAATAGAAGTAGGTCGATAAGATTGCAACAAAGAAAAAAAATTCCTTCAGCACAAAGTCATATCAGGTAGCTTGACTGGTTGAAGAGATTCAACTCCGCCAACAACAGGTTCATGACAACCTTCCACAAACTGAGCAACGCGACATCTCCATCAAGGCAAGCAACTCACAAAGATTCAGATTCAACAAACTCTTCCCTCTCTCCCACGGGAACTCAACACCATCGATACCATTACTTCCTAAGGAGGGAGGATTGATCCAGGTGGATATTGGTGGCCACCCACCTATTCCATGGGCTCGAAAAACTATTTTCCATCTTGGCAGTTTTTCGGGTTCCAAACTTCCGGGGCCGTTTTGAGGCCTTAAACGATGTTTTTTGGGGATTTGGGGACCAAGTGATTGTCAAAGGCATTAACTTGGTCCAATCAAAAGTTGTTCTTCTCGGTTATACCTTTCCAATGGTGTATCGAGCACCCCAAACGGAGATCCTATGCAAAATTTACACCCTCGAGAAGTTGAAGTATGAACTACCCCCATCGGGGCGCAAAAACCTTTTGGATTTTCATCTTCCGGGGTTAGGGTTTTGGATTTTACTTATGTTAAAAAAGAAATTTTGAGCCTCATTATAACAATCATATTCTTGCGAATGCGAGTAGCTGTCACATCTCTTCTCAGAGATAAGTTGCCACCATTCTAGCGAGTCTTTCACTCTGTATTTTTACAGTCTCTATACATTTATTTCATTAATATAAATCACGAATTACTGTATTTCTCTGCTTCTGGCAATATTTATGTGTATTTTATTATAGTATCTCTTCTTTCATTTCGTTCTAAAAAACAATCTAGATTAGTGGTATCAGAGCAGGCTGATCTTGATCATTTTTCAGTGCATGTCACCGACGAGGTCTGAGTATAGCAAGTTGGGTCTCAAACTTGTCTCTCTTGAAGACAATCGCTCTCGCATGCCCAAGAAACCCTCAACGATGAAAGAAAAGAAAAACGATAGAGAAGACGATTCTATCAATCTGTTTCTTGAGCAAGCTCTCATGCGACAGAGGGACGAAATGATGGAGAATTTTTCCCACATCCTTCAACGCCTACCCATAGCATTAGGCTTATCTTCATCAAGCGGACACTTTGGAGGCACCTTGCCTTTCAAGGTACATGTCAATTTTTATATTCCTATATTTGAAGGTCAGATAGATGCGGATTCCCTAGAAAAATGGTTAAATCTCTTAGAAGCTTATTTCTCTGTTCACAAATTTCCCGACAGAGAAAAGACCACCTTAGCGCTCCTTAAGTCTCTCCCCCATGTCAAACATTGGTGGGAAACTTACTGGAAGAAAATTTGCACAGAGGAGTTTGGAATATATGGGGCCGATCCCAGTTGAGATTTTTTTGTGGATGTGGTAAAGGAACAGTATTACCCTATGGGAAACTATGAGGACCAATATATGAGATGGACCAAACTGCGATAAGAAAGGGGCCAAAAAGTTATGGGGTTCACCAATACTTTCCATACCTTGCGCACCAAGCTGGGTATTAAGGACTCTAAATGAAATTTGGTTCTAAAATACCATGGGGATCTACACAGATACATCCAAACTGTAATGGATTTTCTCGACATCTCATCACTCAGTTTTGCTTATCGATATGCTGTTAAAATCGAGCAGAAGTTTAAGCACCAGAACAAATGGGTGTTTGGGTCTGCAAATCCGCAACAACCAAAGTATGATAAATATGGATCTAACAAATAACCTCTCGAAAACTAGTCCAAGCCATAGGAAAAGAAGGGTCATGGGAAGATGAAGAAGGACACTAGAAAATGGTGTGATTTCCACAAAATCCCCTGGTACAACATCGATGAATGTCGCTCAAAACACTCATTGGTGGCTGAGATCAAAGATAAGGAGTCGAACTTTGATTCAGAAAATACTGATAGAAGATAGATCATCGACGCAGATCCCACTACTATTTTCACGACCAAATCAATTCAACCAGAAGAACCAATAGATCCTGAAGAGCGGGATCGCCTTCATTCATAGATGTGGGTGAAGGGGACCCCACTACATTTTATTGTTGATAGTGGAATCTAGAAGAACCTCATCTCAGCAGAGGTCATAAAACAATTGGGATTGTCGATAACACCACACCTGTAGCCATAAAACATCGGGTGGCTTCGCTAGGGATGAGATATTTGTGTCAACCAATAGTCTTGATTGTCATACGACATACCACCTTTCAAGGATGAGGTATTATGTGATGTTGCCCCATTGGACGTCTATGATGTTCGCTTGGGCCAACCATATATGTCGAAGCACCATGCTATCTATGAGTTCTGGCCTTGTAGTGTCATTGTTACTCTGGGGGGTCATCTCTACATGATATGAGAGGTAGTTCCAACTACTATCCCACCTAAACAATGCCACAAGGTAGTATCTCATACTACAAAATTCAGCTTCTTCATAATCTGTTCAAAATCTTAACGGAAGGATACTGAAACCACTACAACCTCGACCCAAGCACCTTCTATCCAACATAAGTAGGTCAATAAGATTGCAACAAAGCAAAAAAATTCCTTCTGGACACAGTCATCTCAGGTAGCCCGACTGGTTGAACATATTCAACCCCGCCAGCAATAGGTTTGTGACAGCCTTCCATAAACCGAGAAATGCGATGTCTCCAACAAGGCAAGCATCTCACCAAGATTCAGATTCAACAAATGCTTCCCTCTCCCCCCTAGAAACTCAATGCAATGGAGACCATTTATTCCTAAGGAGGGAGGATTGATCCAGGTGGATATCAGTGGCCACCCACCTATTCCACGGGCTTGAATAACAATATTCCATCTTGGCAGTATTTCGGTAGTTTTTCGGGTTCCAAATTTCTGGGGTCGTTTTGAGATCCTAAACGACGTTTTTTGGTGATTTGGGGCCCAGGTGATTGCAAAAGAGGTTGATATGGGCCAGTCGAAAGTCGTTCTTATCGATTATACCTTTCCAATGGTGTATTGAGTGCCCCAAACATATATCTTATGCAAAATTTATGCCCCCAAAAGTTGACATATCAACTATCCCCATCGGGGCCCACAAACCTTTTGGATTTTCATCTTTCGGTGTTATGGTTTTGGATTTTACTTATGTTAAAAAAGGCCTTTTGAGCTTCATTGTAACAATCATCTTCTTGCAAATGAGATTAGTTGTCACATATCTTCTCAGAGATAAGCTTCCACCATTCTAGCAAGTCTTTCACTCTGTATTTTTACAGTCTTTGTACATTTATTTCATTAATAGAAATCATGTATTACTGTATTTCTCTGTTTTTGGAAATATTTATGTGTATTTCATTGTAGTATCTCTACTTTCACTTCGTTCTAAAAAATAATCTGGATCAGTGGTATCAAAGAAGGATTCTCTTGATATTTTTTCAGTTCATGTCCTCGACGAGGTCTGAGTATAGCAAGTTGGGTCTTGAGCTTGTCTCTCTTGAAGACAATTTCTCTCGTATGCCCAAGAAACCCTCAATGGCAGAAGAAAATAAATATGACAAAGAAGATGATTCTATCAATATGGTTCTTGAGGAAGCTCTCACGCGACAAAGGGATGAAATGATGGATATTTTTTCCCTCATCCTTCAACGCCTGCAATAGCATCAAGCACATCTTCATCAAGAGACCACTTTGGAGGCACCTCGCCTTTCAAGGTATAGATAAATTTTGATATTCCTATATTTGAAGGTAAGATAGATGCGGATTCCCTAGACAAATGGTTAAATATGTTAAATGGTTATTTTTCTATTCACAATTTTTCCGACAGAGAAAATATCATCTTCACACTCCTTAAGGCTCTCACCCATTTCAAACATTGGTGGGAAACTTACTGGGAGAAAATTTCCACAGAGGAGTCTGGAATATATGGGGGCGAGCCCACTTATGATTTTTTTGTGGATGCAGTAAAGGAACAGTATTACCCTGTTGGAAACTATGAGGACCAATATATGATATGGACCACACTGCGGCAAGAAAGGGGCCAAGTAGTTCCAGAGTTCACCAATACCTTCCATACCTTGCGCACCAAGATGGGTATCAAGGACTCCGAACGAAATTTGGTTCTAAAATACTGCGGGGCTCTACATAAATACATCCAAACTGAAATGGATTTTCTTGACATCTCATCACTCAGTTCTTCTTATCGATATGATGTTAAAATCGAGAAGAAGTTTAAGCACCAGAACAAACGGGAGTTCGGGTATGCAAATCCGTAACAATTAAAGTATGATGAATATGGCCATAACAAACACCCTCCTGAAAACCAATCCAAGCCATAGGAAAAGAAGGACCACGGGAAGATGAAGAAGGATACCTTAAAATGGTGTGATTTCGACAAAATCCCCTAGAAAAACATCGATGAATGTCGCTCAAAACACTCATTGGTGAACGAGATCAAATATAAGGAGTCAAACCCCGATTCATAAAATACTGATAGAATACAGATCATCGACGCAGAACCCATTGCTATTGTCGCGACTGCAATAATTCAACCAGAATAAACAACATATCTTGAAGAGGGGGAGCACCCTTTTCATTCACAGATGTGGGTGAAGGGCACCTCACTGCATTTTATTGTTTATAGAGAAAGCCAAAAGAACCTCATCTATTTGATTAGCTTCATTCTCTTTGTCACCATAAACTAATTAGCATGCATTCCATTTGTACTAGTTGCAATTATTGTTGTTGTTGTGTTCTAATTCTATTGAGCATAAGTTTGGATCAAGTTGGTACCAAAACATTGTTTCACATGTAGATGTTGAGATCCAACATATTTTATAATAATGACTCACTCTCATAGAAATAAGTGAATGGAGGATGAATTACATAGTTACATTGAACTACTCAAAGCCAAAGTTGTTAATCTTAACACAAGTTGAGTATGTGGATGAACAATTGATGAGAATCACCCGTTTTTTGTGGCACTTGGCATCCCTTGTATTGCCACATTATAAGCTATTATATCACAAACATCGTCATGAATTAATTCCAACTCAATATTAAGTAAAATTAGAAAGTATTTGTTGTCAAGTCAAGGTTCCTATCTCAAAGTGGAAACCAAGTTGGATATTTCACCATACAATTGTTAAAGGGACTCCTTGCAACTTGATGATTCATCAAGGGAGTTGGGTTCATTCTATGAAATATGATAATTCACAAATGAATACAATTTTTCCTCCACGAAGTTACTTTGTACTACAAAACTTTTTGTATGGTGGGAGAATATATGTGAAAGAAAAGTGACCATTGGTGCCACAGAAGCAATGAATTGGAACAAATTCAAAATCTCTATCAATTAAGATAAATTTTATCTCCTCGACTATTGGAAGGAAAAATAATAGTGGTAAATTCTACAACAAAAGTCAATCAAACAACATATTTCCACATCCAAGAGTTCAACTACTATACAATTCAGGTTAGAGTGATAAATAAGGAAGCAATGATGGTGACCAAGTTCATTGGAAAACTTATAATACCAATTTAGAAGGCGCTTGATATATTCAATATTCTCACTCTCGAGGATGCATGTTAGAAGGCTAAGTTATAGGAAGCTAAAAATACTAAAATGAAGCCTAATAATGTTATTGATGCTAATTCCAACTAAGGAAATAACATCATAACAAGAACAAATGGACATTAACTACTAATAATGGGGTTGTGGTCTACGTGTGAAGATAGAGACATCTCAAGCTATCTACCATGGTTCAATTCCCTCTAGGTATGAATAAGTGGTTGGAACTTGGAACCAAATGAAATGTAATGTCCCCCACCTCTTGATGAATAGGTCCAAAGAGACTCAGTAGTCTAGCTATCCTCACTAGACTATAGTCTCAGGCATCTTGGGGACAAAGTCAACCAGAAGACACTTTCTAAACATAACATTCTATTATTGAGTTGACTTTGTGTGAAAAAGGGTAACTCAACGAAAGAAAAGAAAAGGGAGTTAAAGTTAAGAGTTAACCCTAGGGGTTAACTAACTCAACAAATGAATAGATTGGAGCTATAAAAGAAAGGGCAGGGTGCACTTCTAAGGCATTCTGGATTATTATCTTATTTTGCATTGGAGCTCTTGAGCACAAGCAATTTTGATGGTTTTGAGTCTAAAACCCTAGAGATCAACTCGATGGTGAAAGATTCCCCCTTCTTTGATCCAGGCTTGGTATTGGAGGTGAAATAATCATCCCACACCATTCTACAGTGTTGCAGGGGTTTGATCTAGTGGCAGACACAAGCTAGTGTGCAACATAGGGGGTTTCCAACTAGGGGGGCCCACCAACTTGATGAGTTTGGCTCAATATGGAGAAAGGAGGGGGATTCTTGGCAAAGGAGCATATGGGTTTTTTTCGTATGGTCCCTAGCATCGTTTCTAGTCTATTTCGGAGGAGGTTATCCTATCAGTTTATTTCCTGGAGCTTGGCACGATTTGGAGAAGAGAGGGGTGCATTGCAAGAAGTGGTTTTCATTTTTTGCTAGCCCAGATCTTCATATATTGTCTTGAGATTTCATCAACTTGTTTGTATTGGCTCAATCTACCATTATGGAAATTTTGGTGGCAGTTGGAGGCTCCTAGAGGGGAGAATGAAATCTTGTTGAATTAGTCAAACCAGGAGGGCACAAACTAGTAGAGGGTTTGCTTAGTTGGAGGAGGAGAACTTCTCCATTCAACTTGAAACTTGTCTAGGAGGAATATAATAGCTCTAAATACATTCTAGTAAATTTTGGAGGAATTTGGAGCTCAGAAAGAGGAGGGCCAAAAATTAAGGGTTTATCAGCAGCCAGAGCAGTATGCAACTCACCTAGTTGGAGGGGTTTTGCAGTATATTGACTGGGTTCTCTTATCTTCAGTCTTATCTTGCATGCTGTGAGCCTTTGGAGTCTTGGATATTCTTCTCAAACATCCTTTGGGAGGATATTATTTTTGTATTTATTATTATTGTATCGGCTGGAAACCCATCTTTGATATTATTGGGGTTTTCTTCCAGATCTGCAGATCTCTTGTTCAAAGGATCTTCGCACTATCTAAATAAAGGTCAGATATGACATTATTAGTCCTATACTGGTATTATTTGTGTATATTGTCTTGTTTATGATTATATGCTTCATATATACTATTCCATTGCTTAAAGTAAACCCTAATGCACGAGTAAACCTGCAAACACATAAGAAAAACATAACAAACAATAACTAGTTAGTGTTCCAAGAAACAAATTTGGCTTGGGAACATTACAGTGGTATCAGAGCGTTGATCCTCCCAACTTGTGGGGATTATCACATGCATAAGTTCAGTGGTATTTACATGGGAAGATGCAGGAAGTAGATAGGTGAAACATAGGCAGAGATGGAGGGTTTAGGTGAGGACAATGAGCCACAAATTCTAGCAGGGTTCACCAAGGAGTTACAACACTCCATAAATCAGACACAAAGCACCCTTGTTCATCATCTACAGGAAAACCAGGAAGATGTGCATAGGAGACAACTTGAAATGACAGAGACTCTAGAAAGAGTGAATGCCAGCCAGGAAAAACTTACGCAACTCCTATTACATATGACCCATGCAGGGAAGGGACCATAGGTTTATGTAAACAAAGAAGCTAGTGGATCTCACAGGGGAACTAGACATCAACAAGAGTATAGCCCTCATTATCACACTAAGGGACAGAGTTATGGAGGTGGATATCCTTAGGGAGAAACACACAGTAGGGCCACCCCTAGACCTTATCTACCTACATTCCTGGATAACCAGCCACAACACAACTATGAGGATGAAATCGAGGAAAACTTTGAGCAGTATGCCAAGGAGTATTATGCCTTGAGTGCAGGATTCCAGAGGCAAGTCACGCTGGACCAGTATTGTGGAATCAGGTTTCGAGATAAGCCTAAACAGTATCAAAGGCCCAACTATGAATTGGAGCGCAGGTTAGGCAAGATGGAGATTTCTTATTTTGATGGATCTTCTAAGGTGACTGCACAAGCATGAGTGTAGAAACTGGATACCTACGTACAACTTAACCCCATGAGGGAGATGGATGCCATAATATTTTCCACCATGTACTTGGAGGGAAAGGCTCATGATTGGTGGTACCATGGGTTGACCACATTGGGTCACAACCAAATCACATCCTATACAGAGCTCACACATAGGCTCATTGATAGGTTTGACCAGGGGGACCTAGAGCTACCTTTTAGGGAGCTCACACAACTCAGACAGACAATATCACTGGAGGTTTACATAGAAGAGTTCCAGAGAATAGTAGTGATGGTACATGATGTGTCTCAATCGAGACTTATGATGCTCTTCATAGAAGGGTTGATGGAGCCCTTGAGAGGTTGGGTCAAGGATTTTAATCCT
>SNQJ01S0146555.1:0-19249 GCA_010110895.2 Picea sitchensis
TGATCTTGGCTTCATTTTGTTATTCAAATACGCTCAATATGATTGATCCAAAAATAATTTTGGATTGCTACAAATAATTTTATGAGCAACAATAGATAAAATTTGGAAAGGCGTCAAGATCAGACAGGCGATTTTGTAGAACTGATTGCAACCAAACTGTGAGGAACTAGAAGAAATGGTTGAAAAACCAGAACTCAAATGGACCCATTTACCTTCCGCGTAGAGAGTTTCCAAAACCAATGCACGATTTGAGATATATTGATGTCTTTTTACGAGGCAAATTTCAGGTGGCAGAAATTAATAGTGACGCCCAGACTATTCATTCATTGTATAAATATACGAGAAAGTTTAGAACCAAGGAGATCCAAGAATTTGAGAGGAGAATTTTTGTCCTTTCTCTTTTGTATATTATATCTTTTGTAAACTTTTCTTTTCTTTTCAAATGGAGTAATGGATGGATGGAATCTTTGGGAGAATGGACGAGTATTTTTAAAGAAGATTATGGAATTCCAGGTTGCTTAATGGCTTTTGTCCTGTGAGTAAAATGGTTTTATTTTCATTATAATATCTTCATATTATTTGAATAATTGATTATGCATTTATTTAAATAGCTTTAGTCTTTTTTATCAATACATGGTTAATTATTATCATTTATGTATTAATTTTTCCAATCTTTAAAGTCTATTATCCAATTTTTTTTTTCCAGGACTATAGAATGGACAAGTGATTCCAAAAACTTAATAGAACGGAATATATGCATTTTGGCTTTAGCCTTTTGTTTATAATGTTTTTATTTATGTTTCTTTAATCCTGTTACATGTGCAGGTTTGATATCTTTAGATTAAATGATCTGTGATGTGTAGGAGGTTTATATTATAAATACCATCTATCATTTGCTTCAATCATAATATAAATGTTGTGATTATATCTTTGATTTAAATAATGGGATTTATCTTTGAGTTTTAAATTGAATGATAAAATGAATAGATTGCTTCGAGATTTATCTTGCTCTAATCATGTATAATTATGAGATCACAGGTTTATGTTTTTGTTTCCTTTTCTTTCAATAAAACCTAAGCTGCCAATACATGTTTTGAATTTATTTAGAACAGTCATAAGGTTCATTGCAAATTTCTCTCTTGGACATGGCAGTTGGATGTTCACCACTCATGTAGATACTTGGATACACCTCACTAATTCATTAACATGATAACTTCTTTGTATTTTTCTGTTATTTACATATCATTGAAACTAGAATGTATGGTTCAGCTTTGACTATCCACATGTTCATGTTTCATTAACTTTTTTTTGCAAGATTCTTTAAATTTATAAAAGAAAAAAAAAATATTTTTATGTTCTTTCTTTATCTGCTTCCTAGAATCAATCATTTTCACATTGATTTTCGTAAGTTTCGATTAAAACTTGTAGCTTGTAAATCATGTAAATAAATGAGACTTGTATATCTTCTGCTTAAATACAACTACTACAGTTACATTAGAACATATATACATATATATATAGTGTTTAGTACTTAGTTAGTTATTTCATCTCTTTTATTTATTTTATTTGTTTCTTCTAGGACTTTTAGATTGGCCAATGGAGCCATTAAACCCATCAGAACGAGTTATACCAAACGGCTTGGGTTATTTTGACAACCCCAGACCATACTCGTTCTTCCAATTGACGGATGGTCATTTTCGCTAGTCAACAGATTCATATCAACATTGCTAGAATATGATCCTAGAATACAACATCACAAGCTCAAAAAAGTGCACATTGCAACATCAAAACCTCAAAATAGCACACATTGCAGCATCTCAAGCCTTCATAGTGAACCTTAAGAACAAGAAAATCCCAAGAAAACTCCTCAAAGTTTTCTTGCACACCTTTAGATCCCAAAAATACACCCCATCTCCTTTAGCACACCTCAATTATCTTATGCACACATCAAACTTGATATATTTCTTGGTTACTCTACAAATGTGCACATATATCTTGTATGTATAGTATTTTTGTCCTCACTTTCAGGGTTGACCTATAAAGACTAGTTGAGTTAACCTAAATTTTATGGTTAGGTTGTCGAATTGAAACACTCATATATCCTCATTCCTAAGGAGTTAGAGGGAATGGCATATACAATTGAAAATATCTTAGAATAATATTTTCAACCATATAAAATATGATGCCATTTGAGATAGGTTTATAAGGTAAAAATTCCTTCAGAGAGAGGGTATCCAAACCGAGCATCAAAAATCCAAAAACAATATTTCCAACAATCTCTATCTTTCAATATTTATCTTGGACATCCATAATCTCCATCTATATTTGACATCAATGACAACAATATTTCCAAAAATCCCCCCCTTTTACATTGATCTAAACCCTTAGTCAATTGTGATACTCCCCTATCTACAACTTTCCTTGTTTCTGCAGATATTCCTTTGTTTGCAAGTTCTCCTGGGCCCTTTGACATCAATGGAAAAGGGATACTCCCTCTGAGCGTATGCTTCCTGTTACTAAGGATATGAGAGTGATATCATGCCTAGATTTTGTTCCATATAAAAGGTTTCTTCTTTGACTTCATTGAGTATGTATACATCGCTTGAGGTTCTATTTTCATTTTCCACTAATCTTACTTAAGCTTCTTTCCTTATCCCACACCCTTTAGAATGAAACGTGAAGGTGTAACCTTGATCACAAATTTGACTAAAACTTAGAATATTAAACTTTAACCCTTCAACATACACGGAATTTTACGTCTTATTCTTCTTTCCATTGTAAGGACTAACAATACCTTTTCCAATTATCCTTGCAGAACCATTATCTCCAAAGTTAACACAGCCTCCTTTTTCTTCCTTCAAGGTGAGAAACTTGGTCCATTCCCATGTCATGTGTTTTCAACATCCAATGTCAGTGTACCATTGGTTCCTTTAATTTGAGCATAAAGTGCAAGTACACATTATTCCTTCTTTTGTTCTTCTTGCTTCCTTTTCCACACCTTTCTGTATTATTCTCTATGATTGGAAATAACATCTTCTTCCCTCTTTATTATGCTACTTATACAATCACGTGATATGTGTCCATAGTTATTTCACTTATAACATTCAATAGTGTAATAAAGTAGGGGAGAAAATGAATTCTAGTTTGTATCAACAAACCCATGAGAACTTCTAGTTTTTTTGCTCATATAATCATTCTTTGCAGCTTTATAAGAACCTTTTTTTATATATATCTCATGATAACTTCCTGCATAATATCTACAATCTATTTCCTTATGAGAAAAATTATTTCAAGAAAAACAATAGTCAAGAAAGATATTTTGGTACTGGTTTGTGAAAGGTCTTGTTGGTGGAACAAATATTGTTAACTCATTCTTATGGGAAGAATCATATTTTTTCTATTCATCCCTGTCTTTCCTATTATTGATTTCATTATTGATGTAACTTTAGAGAATACTCGCATATATTTTAGGATTTTCTTTATTTTCCTTTTTTTGATGGATTTGTGATGATATCGCTTTCATATACCTCGGGGATATTTTTTTTTTCGTCATATCTAAGATTTGTCTTGATGAATGGTGACCTTTCGTAACTGAGAATATTATTTAATATTTTAGTACTCTTTCCAAACTTCAAGCTTCTATTACATTGATCAGTTGTTTTCTCCACTTCCTTTCTGAAGAAAACTATTTCAACTTCTAGCATATTGCAAATTTCTTCCTTTTCTTTTAACTAGCTTCTCACTACTTCCATACTTTTCCCCTCTTCTAGTTGAGTCTTCAGGATGATAATTATCTTATCTATTTCTTCAAGATCATGATCCTCCTCTTCATATTTCTGCAATTGCTCTTTCCACTTTCTATTCTTTTCCCTGAGTTTGTCAATTTCTTCTAAGGCACTAATGAGATCTTATTCAATATTCACTTCCCCATGAATGTCTTCTTATTCTTATTATGTTTTTCATTTCTTATTGTAATCATTTTATTTATTAGTAGAATTTGTATCCATGGCTATGAAGAGGAATTATTCTTTGTCAATATCATAAACATATCCATCACTTTCTTCAGATGAGGTATTGTCCTCTCTAGAGTAAAAAGTATTCTTCCTTCTGTTGTTATGTTCTTATTTAACATTATTTTCCTCATCATCACCGTCTTCCCTTTTTTCATATGGAAATTTAGCAGAAAAATTCCCTACTCTACCACAATTAAAACATATGTCAGGTATCTTACATTTTTGTTTGCAAGATCCTCTTTTAATCTTTCTCACAAATTGTTCTTCTTCTATATCTGATTCATGGTTGGAACAATCATAGAATTTGTGTCCTTTTATCTTCTCTAATTCTTTAAAATATACTTCATTATGTGTTTCCTTTTCTTTTTCTGTCCTCATCTCATATGTAGTGACAATCCCATGCAGCTCATCCATTGTTAGTTTCTCTAGATCATTCATTTCTTCAATGGAAAATACCTTGGAATAAAATCTCAAGGGAGAGATATCAACACCCTTTGCACAATCATTGTCTCTTCTACCTTCTTACCAAGCGCTCTGATGGTGTGGACAATTTCATCCACTCAAAGTAAATAGGCTACAACATTTTCTTCGTCTTTGGTTTTCAAACTCTCAAATTGTCTTCTATGAGTTTGGAGTTTTTCCTTATTCACCTTGTCATCCCCTTCATAGATGTTTTGAATTTTTTCCCAAATTTATTTCTCTGATCCACAAAGCATCACCTTAACAAATTCAAATTATGATAGACCACACAAGATGGAATTCATGGCTTTTTCATGATGTTCACTACACTTCTTCCCATCCACATCTGTTGGTGGAGTTGTTGGGGATGTATAAACATTCACAAATTATTTCCAAATATCAAATCCAAGAGCCATTAGATACATCTRGATGCTTATTATCTATAATGCATAGTTMATTCCATCAAAAAATGGACCTTTGTTTGTGAAGAAACATTCTTGACTAGCCAGGTGTTCTCCTGAGATCTACCTTCCAAGGGTTAGATTATTTCTGAAGGAAACTTTTTTGATACCAATTGTTGAACTTATKCTTATACTAAGAGCRGGGGAGTGAATGAGTATAAGATAATTTTTACTTTATTTAACCATTCATCAATCATTCATTAGGTGAGAAACAATAATAACATATAAACTCAAATCACAATACACAAAGTTTAAAATGGAAACCCAATCAGGAGAAAACCATAAAACTTATATTTATAAATGTTTGTAGGAACCAACCTGATATTATAGATATTGTAGGTACCAACCTTATAGAGACATCAATCGTCTTAACTGAGCACCAACTCATCATCACATGTAGGAAACAACATGTTGGAGACACCAATCACTTCATCTAAGAACCAAATATAAAATACATGTGTAGAAACCAATCCAACATTCTCATACACAAAGTACTTTTGACTTCACATGCATTCTTTATTCCATAGACAATCCTTCAAACCCTAGTCACATGTAGCCTTCATGCCCTGGCAATCCGAATAACATCATTCCTAGAATATAATCCTAGAATGCATCATTAAAAATTCAAGATATTGCACATTGAATCATCACAACCTCAAAACAGTGAACATTGTAGCATCATAGACCTTCAGTCCTTCATAGTGCACCTTAAGAACAACCAAATCCCAATAAAACTTCTCAAACTTCTCTTTCACACCTTTAGATACCAAAAAGCGCCCCATCTCCTTTAGCGCACCTCGGATCTCTTATGCGCACCTCAAAAATAATCTCTTTCTTGGTTACTCTACAAATGTGCACATCTATCCTCTATTTATAGTATTTGTTTCCTTACTTTCAGGGATGACTTGTAAAGACTGCTTGAGTCGAACTAAATTTTTTGGTTGGGTTGTCAAATGGAAAAATTGACATATCCTTACTTCTAAGGAGTTAGAGGGAATTCCATATATTGTTGGAAATTTCACGAAATAATATTTCCATTCATATAATATATTCTTCAATTTTAGCTAGGTATATATGGTAAAAATGTCTTCAAAGATGGGGTATCCAAATTGATCATCAAAAATCCAAAAACAATATTTCCAACAATCTCCATATCACAATAATTATCTTGGACATCCGTAGTCTACCCCTATATTTGACATAAATGAAAAAAATATTTCCAACACCATATAGTTATGGGTTGTCTCCATTTCATTCTTTAATCGTTGATTCTCAATATGTAATTGTGCAATGATACTATGTAGGTCTGTGACTTCTGTGTGAATTTGGTCATGATATTATTCCAAGGAAATGTAATCTTTCTCACGAATCTCCAACATTTTTTAAAGCACCAGGAATTCATCTTCATCAAACATGTCCATCGTCAATGGAGGCCAATATACAAGGCACTAAATCTGTAAAAGGAAGGGTGGATGGGAAGTTGACCAAAAAGGTAAGACAATATTCACCACTTGACTTATTCCAAGTTGGTATTTTGGTTGGCTAATTCCAATAGGTAATCGACCTCTTGTGATGTAAACTCATTAATTAAGTATGTATCCATTCATCCACACCAAAAAGCTACCCATCAATAGATCTTAGTTTTGGTGGTCCTCAGGAAATCATGTAGGGAAATCGATCAATGAGTGAGGCGACCAAACAATTTGTTTTAGTCAAATTGAAGAGGGAAAGGAAAACTATGAGAGATAGGACATATATCCAGTCATAAAGTTAATCCATGAACCAAAAAATATATGTTGGAATGTTGAGTCGATCATACCCTGATGCAGTTGATTTGAGACTGATTCAATCCAAAACAAAGGAGTTAGTAGAGATCGAATTAGCTTGAGCTAGTAGAAATTAGAAAGTATGCAGGTCACATCGAGACATGTTATCAATCGACAAAGATGATGGTTTAATGATGAGGGGACAAGTGGATCAACACCAAGGCTAGGTCATTAGCAAACTAGGACATACATGCGAGTCAGGTCGATGCGATCAATTATAGTTGAGGGAGGTGGAAAAAGATAAATCTCTTGTTAAGTCAAGAAAGGGACATTAAATTCGAATCAATGAGAACTAGGGCACATAGGTTGAGTCAACTTATAAAAAATATCCAATCGACTAAATTGTTATGTCAATAGACAAATTTTTTTGTAGTGAATTTGATTGACTCTTGGTCAAGTCAATAAGTAACTATGAACTTAGTCAAGTGGATTCAATGGATTTTGGTCGATTGCATAGGTTGTGGTTTGGTCACAAGTGTCAAATCCTTCAACCTCCCAAAAAAAACAATCAGGCAGGTAAACTGAAGAAAACCCTAGCAACTCCAACACAACAAGAAGCTAAGCAGAAGTCCATCAATATCAATTGGAGAAACCTTGGTGATGGCCCTAGGAATAGCAACAATAATATTGTTGTATCCTTGGATTCTTACTTTACTTTTTCAACTTGGGGTCCGTACAAACTTAAGATGTGTCATGAAATGTATATGTAGTGTGCATTGACAAAATTATATGTCTAAGACTGATCAAAGCTTGAAAGTGGTGCAGGAAATTGAAATGTAAAATAAAATTGTAAACTATTTCTTTAAAGGAAAACACATCAAATTGAAAAGACAATCAATATAAATTGCATAGAAGGAACTTAGGATAATGGAAGTAAATAATATTGAATAAATAGAAAACTAAAATCAGAAGATGAATTCAATCTAAGTTGTGACATAAAATTGGAATTAAGGAAGAGATAAACTAATGCATGAATAGAACAAGATAATTTGTCTAATGCCTTGATCAATAGAAAGCCATATTTGTTTTATTATTGTTTATTGATGTTTTCATGAAAAGGAGATTAGGATAAAAATAAATCTAGAACTGAAACTATCCTACAGGGATTTTCTTCAGGAATTGCACAGTTTCTACAGGAACTCTGTAGTTTCTATAGGAAACTCCTACAAGAAGCAAAAATGAGGCCTATAAAGGTAGTGAAAGTCCTTAGAAGCATAAAAATATATAAAATATAAATAAATGAAGAATATTTGAGGTTCTTGTACTTAGGAGGTACCTAAGAGTGCTCCAAAAGGATATTGAACATTTCTATAGGATGTCTTCTATAACTAACCAATCAATGATAATCTTGCCAGAAACTAGAATTAATCATGCAAGACTATATTAAACTTTAAAAGAGAATGAAATATTATTTAATAAATAATTAACATTCATGAAAACTATAGAAATTGCGACAGGGTCCTTTAGCCCTCTTGAGTGGGCCCTACCCAAGAAACACATGGAGCCTTGCGAAAACTCTAATAAACTGAAGGAAGAACCATCTTTATTTCATTAACAACAATAATACATCAAGAGAAAAAAGGATCGGAGTCTTCAACAAAATTCTTTAGAAAAAAAAGTCTCATTACAATATTCTCAAATTTTTTATTTATCCCTTCTCTCTTAGGATAGAGGTCAATATATAGGCTTTAAAGTTCTGTTGGGCCCTCTGTTTTTTAGGAATGACTGATTTTGGGAAATGCCAAAGTTTTCTTGAAATCACAGTAGGTCAGCGAAATACTTGAAGTGGAAGAAATTAGTTAGACAAGAAGAAATCTAACTAAAAAGTGTAACAGAAGAAAAAAAATAGAAAACCATCATGTGCTAGTTGGATGAATAGTGGAAAGAGCTAAGATCTTGGATCTCATGCAAGGAAAATCTAAAACACAACGTAATCAATATTTCAAGAAGCGCTGAAGGGAAAACTATAAATATGGAGCTATGTAATGGGACAAGGGTTACAAGGGGTTAATATTATCATTTCTTATTTGGAGTTAGTCTCAATAAAATATTGTAAAGAGTCGTGAGAATTATTGTTCTTGCGCAGTAGGGTATAGTTTGTAGTGGGTATCTGGTAATAGATTCCAATGCATAAAATATTGTATGAAAGATGGAATCAATGTATGGCAGTTTTGAGATGCTAATAATATAATAGATTGTTTGGGCCCTAAAACTTCAGTGATATTGTTCATGAATCTATGGTTTCTATGTTGTGAAATTACTTCTGACATGTGTATTTAGCGTTTAGTCATTGTTTATGAATTTCTTTGCATATTAATGTATGAATATAAACATGCTAACGAAAAATATAATGACGTGTTCTCCTTGAATCACTTCACCACATATGTCTTGGATACACTTTGGGTGAGAACTCCTTTCCTTGCAGAAGGTTGAATATGACAACCCTCCTAGACTATACTTGTATATTTTGTTTGTAACCTCCAAGGACCATGGTCTCGATTTTGGCGCCAAAAAATGGTTATGTTGTTGGGACCTGAGATTTAAGGTGATTTTTTAGAGGATGCCTTGTTGGATGTTCAAATATGATATTGAAAATTGGTGGGAAAGAAGGTGCAATGAATTCATAAAGAAAGAAGAAAAGATGTGACACAAAACATTTAGGGTTGTGAAGAGTGTTATATTTTATTTGGAGCCTGTGAGTGACCAGTACGAGATCTTTTGGATTAGATTTCTTGAAGAGGTATTTCAGTGGATAGAATGGTTGAAAAAAGCATTGTAATACAAATATCGAGTCAAAATAGGACATAACTACACCACTGAGGTTTTAGCAGCTCCTCATTGGTTAGATAAACAAATCTCTCATCTTGTGGATTTTCTAGGTGTAGACTACCTTGCACAGATATAATATTGATTTTTTTTTGGAGAACCACCAATTTTTTGCAAAAGTAGAATATGTATTCCAAGAAGGAGCCAAAGGAATATCACTGCAAAAAATACCTCTTATGATCTTTCTAGTAGAATAAGTAATGCTACATGTTACTTTACTAAATATGGAACCATAAACCACTATGCTCGGGGGGAAGGTGGTTCGCAGGAGGCTCATGAGTCAATAAAGAATTAGTTTCTTGAGATGGGGGGAAGACGAGAGAAGACTGCAAGAAACAAGAGATATTTGAGGAGGGATGAGGTTGCTAAAAAGAGGTGGAAGAACCACATGAGAAAGGTAATGAAGAGACCTGATCAATCAAGGAAGGAGAGTGATGGAGATGATTATCAAAGAAAATATTTAGAGAATTTTTTGAGAGTTTCAAAGAAGCGGAAGTTTGGCTAGCCAGTGGTTGAAGGAGAAGTTTGGTAAGGGAGGTGAATATTCTACAGGAGGCATACATGATAAGGGAACCTTAGGAGAGACAAATGAAGAATTAAATATAGACACCATCACTAAATAATAATACTCGGATGAGACCTCAAAGGGAGCTATAGAAGAATTAGAACCCACAATGCTAAAAAATTTCAAACTGCATCATGAGTTAGATAGAACCTTCCAAGAAAATTTGACCCCACATATTAAATATCTCTGCTCCATAGGTAAAGGAACCAACCCCAAGTCGCTTATTCCCCTAGTGCCATATACAAATTTGGTAATAACTACAATTAGTCTTTTTGTAGTTTTTGTCGTTTCTAACCCTTCTTGTCTAGCAAGTTCAAGTAATAGTAGTAGTAGCAGTGTGGTGAGTGTTTTAGTTATATCACAAACATGACCCTAGGGTTTCATTTCAATAGGATATCCAATTCCACCGATGGTGCATCAACATGTAGGATCTCTTACCTGATACCTGGAGTTTTGGGGTAAAGGGGATGAGGATGTTGATCAACACTAGTTTCTTTATGAAACCATCTAGAGGACTTGTGAAAATATAGACACAAACAAATTGGTTTAGTTCCAAACAACTTTGAAGGGTCAATCTATAACCAAAAAAGAGTGAGCATGGGAACCCTTCAAGGACAAGAAATATCCCTAGTTTATCATGTTTCCTAACAAATTACTTAATTCAGTAAGTAGTTGGGATAAATATACTTTGAGAGAGTTGTGTATTCTCTTTCTTATCTCTCTTGTTACTTTATATACATAATTTAATTTTATCCTTGGAAAAGGATTCCATGAATGACTTCTTGAGTAAGATAATGGGATTTAGAATTTGTTACATCTGAGGGAAACTATCTGCAGTCAACGATGATTTTGAATTCCCTTTTTTGTTGGTGATAATTTGATCATGTGCATTCATGTTCTCATATGGCTACTTCATTGTATGAAAAAATTGTAGGTCAGGAAAAAATGGCATGGATACCACTCTTCTTTATGTTCCAATAAACCTCAATGCCTAGATCATCTTTCGGAAAATATTTGTTGTTGAACATTTGGTATATATCCTCCCAAACATAACATCCCTAGAGTCCAATTTTGTGATTGATATCTGATACTATGACTGCTTCAGGCCTATCCGTTTGAGACAAGATATCATGTGATGTTGTTCTTCCTCTCTATCTTGTAGCCTTTTACATTTTTTCATTCCAAATACCTGCATATTCATAGTGTCATGAGATTTCAACAAGTTATGAAATACACAGTTCATTCTAGTTTGACAATTAACTCCATGCTTTAACTTCTTTATACAATATTCAAAAATAATTCAAGCGATGAAATCCATTAATACCCACAAATTCATATGCACTGAGTGGTAATGGAGAATCATGCGATAGATTAGATCCATGCTCGGTTCTCAATCACTTCACCATCAAAACATTAATTCATTAACTCCCAACTTCACCATAGATGGGAAAAGGTACAAATGATGTATTTCTTCATATAACATATTTTTGGGAAGAAACACCTTTGTGAATTGCGATGTGTGGTAGAATGAGTAAAATTAACAAATTTATGTCAGATGAGGAATTCCCAAAAAGATGGTTCCTCGTTATTTTCATATTTTGATTCATAGGTAATACGGGGGACTGCAAAAATTGGTGTAACATGAATTTATCTTAGAAATTATTCCAAAATATTTGTGAGTCACAACCTGAGTGGGCCTAATGGTTAAGAACATGTGTTTCCTCCTAAGAGGTCACAAGTTCAAATCCAGAGGGGGGTAGGGTATGCATACCTCTGTAGACTTTACCAGTAAAATCATTGGGCGGAGGGGGTCCCTTGTCCATCAAACAAGGGGGTCTCATACACCAATTTGGTGTCTGTCTTGGCCGTGACCTTAAAAATAGATTATTATTATTATTATATTGATGTGAATCACCCACAAGAATTATCCCACGATCCTTGTGTATCACTGGTTGTGGGCATATGTTCTAAAAGGTAAACAGGTACTTCGACATGGTACTTCTGTTAATATTTTCCCTCAAGTATGCACCTTGTAGGTTGCAGGAAAATATGTAGTATTGCCAACAAGGGATCCGACAGAAAACTCCTGCGTGGTTTATCCCACAAGCTTTTACTTTACAGATTACGGGTAAGTTCTTGTGTGGGGTTTCTGCAAGAATACTACGCACGCAGGATTTCCCACAATGCTTGCTAACAAAATTTTTATGGTGCATTGGCAAGTTGGTGGTGACCATCTCACAAACAATCTTCAACACTTTTCTCGAAACAACATGTAACCCTTAGTTGGAAAAAAAAAAATATCCTAGTCTTGCAGATCATGGGCTCCTTTTCGAAAGAAACTAATAAGGTAAGGAAAGGGCACCCTTCAATGGTTAAAACCTGTGTGAAGAGGATTGTCCTACAAGACTTGTGGGATTTAATATCAACAGAGAATATAACACATGTTTTCACCTGCTACGTTGAAAAGTTATGATTAAAACAAAGCACTCAACCAATCCAAGAATCATTACAGGGATCATATAGGATAGTCTGGAGTATCTTATATCTTAATATGGTTCACTGGTGAAAGATATGGGGAAACTTCCATGGAATTTAGTAGTTAAAGCCTCAGAAAAAATCTGGTATATAATATAGCATAAGTGGAAATTTTATTGGGGGGTCCATTTAATTTTCATAAGAGAGGAAAATTTAATGGGAGTTGTTGTGGGTAAAATAAGAATGACATAATATTTTCCTCCCCCTTAACCTAAAATACTAGATGTGCCACTTTACTTTACATTTATAGGATTGAGGGTGATATTATCACAAAATTTGATATGAAATTTATTGACCTTAATGAAATATGTATTGGATGATAATTACAACAAGCACAAGATGAGTGGTTAGTGAAGAATGAGGTTGTACCTTGAATTAGAGAAGCCCCCCTTATGGCCAAATCTATTTAATCTATTTGGATGCATAGTTTTCTAATTTTTATGATGAGGTACATGGAAAAGATGAAGTTGAATATGAGGATGGTATCCTTGGGACATGGTTGGACCAAAAAATATGAGAAGATCATGCACTTTAAGGTTTTATATCCCAAGTATCAATCCAATCTAGGTAGAAGGATATGCTTACCAAAAGGGGTTCCCTGTAATCTAATTAATGGGCTTCAAAGGTATGGGGGGCATGGTAAAAGATGAAAAGGGCTCATATGAGATACCAATTTGTAATGAGACCCAATATTATGAGAATGGGAAATATCCTTAATGCCTCGATGACTAAAAATGAATATTTTCAATAAAGAAGTAGGTGGAATTTGATGAGATTACAGAGGATTCAAGAAAAAGGACCCTAGTCCTTTGAATCTTTGAGCCAATGAAATCCCATCAAGAAGAAGACACTCAAGGAGGGAAAAAATAATCATTGCCTCGAGATATTAGTAGAATCCCTTCTTCTGGGACTGAGGATCACTACTACATATTGGAAACATTGCGATGAAAGTACTCTTTCGTCGCAAAATTCTAGAGAAAAAGTTCAATTTTTCAATTTTGATTTAAATCCACCCCGTATTATTCGCTCTATCGATGGATGCAAACTATCATCAGTGTTGCGATAATAGTCAAGATGTTGGACTTTTGTATCAATTTTGACAAACTCTTGCTTTCTTCGCAAGAGAGGTGCTCACTTTTGACTGTTGTAAAGTTCATCACAGGAGTGACGAATGCCCCATTATAACCATTCCCGTCTTTGACAAAGTGAAAGTGACCTAAATATAACAAATAAATAGGTAAAAAAAAATATTTAGGTCATGTTCATCGCAATTGTGACAACGATGACCTAAATTGACCTATAAATATTTGACGATTTAAAGATGTTGCAACAATATTTCTATAACAACGATGGTTCTGAAAGGGTATTTTTGTGTGGAAGAATATTGTAGAATATAGTTAGAGGTGGGGAAAAAAGTAAAGAGGGTGAAAAGGATGACGGTAGATGTTATTTCCCTTGCCAAAAATGTTTCCTCATACATCTCGTAAGAATTTTAATAGAAACAACTACAAAACATTGTAGGAAATATGGGCACATTGATGGCAGATCGAATCAATATCGTCCCATTGTAATTAACTATATATTCATTATATTTTTTTATTTTGTAAATTTTGTATAAATTATATATATATATATATATGTGTGTATATATATTGTTTGAATGTTTGTTATAGTATACACTAATTTTGCATGATTGTTTCTATTATAAAGTTAGAGTTTCCCTCTAACTTTCCACACAATATTGCACCAAGTATTAGTGGAAATGATGTTGTACAAGCTGAGGAACATCATGACCAAGAAAATGAGGATCTCATGGAAGAAGATGATGGGACAAATCAAGTTAATGATCCCATGGAAGAAGATGATGGGACAAATCAAATGATCATAGTTGTTTTTGTATTAGGATGAGGATGGGGACAATGATGGTTTTTATGATGGACCTCTATTAGAAAAAGGAAAATAAAACGACTTTATGAAGGATCAAAAGAAAATATTCTCTTCCTACATTGATACTAGTGAACTTAAAGGTTATGAATAATTTTTGAACACTTGTATGAGATCTAAAGAACATGTAATATATTTCATCTCATATTATACATAAATATTACCAATTTTTGTTTTCTATTTTTTTTCCAAGTGTTAATCAATGTATGTAAAATAATAATGCAATTTTACGATTAATATTCTTGTAATAGTTATTTGTTATATTTGTAGATTATTTTATTTGGTGAATTTTGCTACCATCATCAATCTTTACCTGCTTTCCTCGAGGTTTGCATTATGAAAGACATTGGAATGGATTCTCAAACTATAGATACATGTCCTAATGACCATATTATATATTATGGACAGCATGCTTGGAAACAAAATGTTTACAATATCTTATCCCAATAGATAACTTATAAACTGATCAAGTAACAAAAGGGGTGCCTCAAAAGGTTCTTAGTCATATTACCATAATTCCCACATTTTGTTGTTAAATTGAGAAAGCACTTTCTTACTGATTTATGGATTATCATACTGCATCCAATAGAGGAGGTAGGAGAGCCTCTTGGGTGTGTGTAGCTGTGATGGTTCTACATTTAGGAAGTGGGAAAAATTAGTGAATTTACAGATGAACCTCGTATTGTTAGGCTTTCATTGGTAGCTAGCAGTTTTAATCCATTCATAGAGCTAAGGTCTATTTACTCAGTGTGGATATTTTTTTATAAATAATAACAAGTTACTTCTTGGAGTATTAATTAAATAGGTAACAAACTAGAAAATTAATTAATTGTCCTGATTTAGTAATTGTTTAATGTATATTAGTTAATTAATTAATTAATGAAAATTATCTGATTAATAATTTTTTAATGTGTATTAGTTAATTAATTAATTAATTTCTGTTAGTTAAATATTTGGTTAATGATTGAGTTTAATGATTTTAATTTATTAGATGCTTTCCTATATATGAGGAACCATTTAAGAGAAAGGGATAAGGTAGTTGGCATTGAATGAAGGGATAGACAGGTGGAGTCTTAATAGAGGGAAGGTGAATGAGGGAAGGGAAGGAGATGAAAGGAAACAAAACACTTTCGGGAGAAAGGGATTTTTGCAAGGAGCATTATTTTCATATTAGGGCATGTGGAGCATTTTTATTTCTTTGGAGGTGGAGAATTTTATTCTTGGTTTTGGTGGAGAAGATTTTATAGACTAGGGCAGAAATTTTATTTGCTAGGAGTTTTAGGCTCAGGGGAATCATTACAGGAAATCCTGCAGAATGAGAGACAAGGAGGCTTTTGTTCCCTATTTGTGTTTGGGAGGGGATGGCAGTTTTGAAGTAGGAGCATCATTGAGGTGGAAACTGATAGTAGCATGGTTAAGTATGCATTTTCACAAATTTATTCTACTATGTGCTATATAATTTATTTAGTCCTTCTCATAAATTTTTAATTATATTTGAATGGTTATGAATGGTTATATGCTAAATAAGGAAATTTTGAAGATGTTAGAATAACATTTCTCTAATTAAATTTTTTCTTTATAAGGCTCTGTTGGAAGAGACATTACACATGATGCTCAGAGCCCTAGTTTAAAAAACTTGGGCTAGACCTACCCACCTACATATGAGAGGAGTTTAGAAGATGGAGCTTGTTCTAACCTAAAATTTATGACCACGAAAACACCAACTTTGAAAACCTTGGGAAGGAGGTCCCACTGAGAGCCCTTTATTTTAGATATAAATGCAGTTTTTGAGGCCAAGCTCCAACTCAACTCACTAACTTTCAGAAATCCACAAACACCAGATAAATATAAGTAAAATATACATCTTGATTAAAAAATAAAATAAATAAATATATATATATATATATATATATACATATATATATATATATATATATATATATATATGCTATATATATATATATATATATATATATATGTATAGTTTAACACATTTATAAATATAAATATGCACACATATTGAAAATGTGAAGGAAGCACCGACATCCTTTCCAATGTAAATGAAGCACTGCACTAATCTAAGAAAGTCTAACCAATTTAAAGTTCACAATAATCTAAACCTTCTTCAAGCAATTCTTTCAACCCTATATGAAGATAATCAAGGTATTCTTTCAACCCTTTATGGTTTAAAATGAAATAGGTGAAATGGTTGTAATAAACCAGCCCATATGATATTAAAAGGGAAACATAATATGCCTATGACCCCTATTGAAGATGACAGCTATTCATAATTATTATGGGCTAGCTGGAAATATTAATGTCAATGTGGTACAAGTGAATCTCTCTATAATTATTGACATTAGACTTTTAGACAATGAAGCTGTTAAATAAGTAAAAAATTAAAAGATATATATATATATATATATATATATATATATATATATATATATATATATATATATATATATAGTTTAACACATTTATAAATATAAATAATACACATATTGAAAATGTGAAGTAAGCACCGACATCCTTTCCAATGTAAAGGAAGCACTGCACTAATCTAAGCAAGTCTGACCAATTTAAAGTTCACGATAATCTAAACCTTCTTCAAGCAATTCTTTCAACCCTATATGAAGATAATCAAGGTATTCTTTCAACCCTTTATGGTTTAAAATGAAATAGGTGAAATGGTTGTAATAAACCAGCCCTTATGATATTAAAAGGGAAACACAATATGCCTATGACCCCAATTGAAGATGACAACTATTCATAATTATTATGGGCTAGCTGGAAATATTAATGTCAAACTGACAATTTTAGTGAATCTCTCTCTATAATTATTGACGGCTAGACTTTGAATAAACTGTTAAATAAGTAAAAAAAAAATTAAAAGAACAATGTTCCATAAAGCATCGATCCAAGTGACTTCCATAAACACACAACATGGATTAGCGCTCATACCTCACCAAGTAAAAGCACAACACGCAAGCACCAACTCACGATGATAACACCAAGCCCGTAGGCATTGCACTACACACCAGCCACCAAAACCATGCTCAAGCGCCGAGTAACCTGGAGGAGGAGCATTGATGTGCTCACTGTGTGTATATATATATATATATATATATATATTGGGCGTGAGACCCAAACCCTAACTTTTGCATAAAATTCTAGGATTCAAATCAAATGACTACACTTCCATGATTAAAGTGATTCCATGAACGAATTATCACAAATGTTTCATCTTTCCCATAGTCTAATATTCCAATTCCCATCAATAGCGCTACAGAACACTCCATCGAATCAAAGTCACAACACTCACAACACTAGGTAGTCCACAAATGCCAAAGCTAAGCCACCAAGGAGAGCCCACAAGGGCACGACTGTGTTGCACTATGCATCTGGTAGAAAAAAATAAATGACCAAGCGCCAAAGCTAAGCCACCAAGGAGAGCCCACAAGGGCACGACTGTGTTTCACTACACATCCATGATCCAAACACTTAAGATGTTTGTAGCTTCTGCAATGGGGACTGAGAAGAATTTGGCAACCTTGTTGAATGTGAGAGACTCGTCCCAACTGATTTACTGGGGGGACATCCCAAGCTTTGCCATGTAATGATTTGTAACCAACTCCTGAGGAATATTTCTTCTTTAATTCAAGTCGATTTCCCTTCAAAGGTTTAGATACGTGAAAAACCCACCTCCCTCACTGCCCACAACAGATTTCGCAGATTTCTTTATTACCCACTTTGTGTGTGTTGAGTTAAACCCTGAACCCAAATTCCAAATGCATCTATGTGGTGTAGACTATATAGAATGTGAAGAATTTGAGGGGAGTGGGAAGCCTGTGTGTGCCTTGTAATCACACAAACCCGTCAAACTCCAAATTCCTTAAACATGTAATGCACAGTTTTATGCAAATATCTCTGGAAAACTAGAGACATCCAGTGGACTTGTACAACGAAAACACAAGCCAACGCTCAATACCGAGACCAAGCTCTAAGCCACAAAATAGGTTAGCCACGCATTAATGCAAAAACAAATCTGCCATAAACAAAAATGCAGGTTAGCCACGCATTAATACAATACAAACCCTACTTCAAAGCCATGAATCATGTTAAGAACAACAACAATCTATGCAGTTAGAGGTATCTCTGTCCACGATGTCCCTCAGGGTTTTGCGCCTTAGTTTCTCCAAGCACCACAATTGACCGAGATCACACCAAACCTCAACCCCGCGACAGCTGCAGAGTGGGAGAGGCCTCGGTTGCACCTCCAGAGTGAGGGATAGGCAGCAAATGATGAAGCGTTATGAGGAAGAAAGTGAGGTGTAGGGTTTTAGGTAAGGAGAGAACCGGGGGGGGGACACGTGGGCCTCATGTGAGGACCCACGATGCGTGAACGTGATTATATAAATTAATTTTCTTTTTATTATTATTTTAGTTTATATTATTTTAATCCTTTAAAAAAAAATTGTCAATTATTTTCATTTTATTAATTGTTTTAATTGTTTTAATTTGGTTAAATTTCGAAATAATGTAAAATTATTAATTTAGTTTAATTTATATATAATTTAATATAAGTATATATGCAACATATACATTGTTAATTATATA
>SNQJ01S0146556.1:0-16166 GCA_010110895.2 Picea sitchensis
TCCTCCTCACAACACGCTTCCACCCTCATGAATAACTCTAAACAAAAGCAACCATCTCTTCTCTGTTCTGCGTATATTTATCATGCCAAGTCCTCTGCCAGATCATACACCTCACTCTTCGTTCTCTTTGGCGATCATGCTAAGTTTGTTCTTCATCAATGGATGTATCCTGAGATTCTTTGGCTTCTATCGAAGTTACAGTCTTCGACGCTTTTCCATCTGTCAATTGTCTCTATGATGAGTCTTCATCCTACTGGTAGTTACCTCGAGACTCTTCAATTCCTCTACCGATCACCCTGAAGCTCTTCGAATTATCTGGCGGTTATGCTCAGTGTGTTCATCATCAGTGGGAGTTATCATGAGATTCCTTGGCTTATCTGGCAGTTGAAACTCTTCGTCTTCTCTGTCAGTTACAACCAGTCGTCTTTCACTTCTCTGGCTTCTAAGCCCATTCCTTCACGTGACCATTGGCGGTGACCCAATCGCCTATTCAAAAGGCGCTTCCCGATCTCGGTCTAGTGAGCGCTACCTCTTTTTTACGATATGACCTTGGGCTATGAACTTCAGGTGACCATGCGATTGTGGGCGCGTCCATAGGTGGTTTGAGGGAAACCCGCTTTTCACCCCACAATTCACTACGAGCCTCCACACGCCCTTTCTCCAAAACCGTGGTTTCGATTGCGACCTGCTTATGAAAAATTAAGACCCGAGCATGTTCTGGCCCCACAATGTAATGGGACCGTCGATCTTACAATCTTGACGGTGATCCTGAAACAAACATATCATATCAGATGATTTATTTCACGAAAACAAATCAATTGTCAGATTTGATCCTTACACTCATCCTTTCATTGTTCAATCCAATGACTAGGAATTAATCAAACATTGAGATGGACGGCTGTCGAAACTTCTCCCTTCAGAACTTCAGAATTTCAACTTCTCAAACTTACACTATCCTTCCACTGTACTATGATCAACGGTTGAGAATACACCCAAAGTGATATTTCATATAGGACGACTCGTGTTCTTGTTGACGTGGTCTGCCACATATCCTTGTTGAGGTGGTCTGCTGATGTAGGTGAGACGTGTAGGAAGTGTAGTGGAATGTGGAGGCAAAGCACGGTAGTGGAGTGTGACGTCAGAGCACGAAGGTGGTATGTATGAGTGGTTTGGTGGTTTACTCGGAGGGGGGGTCAGGCGGTAAGCGATAATGAGTGAGGGGGTTCCAAGTTAATAGAAAGGTGACATTTATGAGGGTCCTACAAGGAAAATACCACCAACTCGGACCCCCCCCCCATGGTTAAAGACAAAAATCTTGGGGCGGGGGGGGGTCTGATACGCCCTATCGACCGTAGATCTGAGTCCTCGATTCTCGGCCACTAAGATTAGTGCACCCTTTACCCAACTTATCCTGTCCTTCCACTTTAGAATGATTTGACGACTGCGATATTCTTCGAATGATCCGATGGTCATGAATGTATTTTGGCTCTCAGGGTCTCTGGACTTCGAAGATTTCAAATTTCAAATTGACTTCTTGAAGTGAGATTTTTTCCGGAGAGTAACCTCCTCACATATTTATACCCGAAACGAATGACGTTCATTGGATCAAGATCTTAGATCAACGTCTCGATCTGTCTACGATGCAACTCTTCTAGCTTATCCTGTCCTTGCACTTAGAATGATCCAACGACTGACGAAAATTTGTGTTTGATCCAACGGATGATGGGTATTCGGATAATCAAATTCTCAACTCTTTAGCCCCATTTAACTTACCCTTCAATTAATTCGATCTGACGGTCGACGAATATTTGGGTGATCGTGATCTCAGATCTCATCCCTTAGTTATCCTGTCCTTCCACTAATTCAATCTAACTATCATCTTATTTTCTCCAGATTCGATGGTCCACATTCATTTCAGATTTCAAGCTTTGGGTAATTCAACTTTCAAGTTGCCAATTCTTCCGAAGTGAGATTCCCCGAATGGTAACCTCCTCGCAAATCCACTAGATCTAACGATTGTTGGTCTTTTGGATCGGTGATCCAACAACGACTGTCTCTCTTCCTCCTAAGCTTCTGATCTCTCAGAGTTAGAATATTTTCTAAGTGTTCACGGGTCTCGATTTTTTCTCCTCCTGCGAGTTCGTCTCTTGTACCTCATCTGCAATTTTGGAAACTGCTATCTCTTCAGAGCTTTCTTGTTTCTGCATATTGTTTGCTTCTCCTCTTGAGCTTATGCTTTTCCTATAAAACATAGACGCTGCTATTCTTGCCATCAATGACAAGAACACACCTTCTTGTAAAACATGCCAACAAAGAACTTGTACCTGGTTTTTAAACATGCAACGTTTTGAGTGGACACTCCACCCATCATCATAAGAGTAAGTGAAGATGACCATGGAATACAAGCTAATGAAAATAATCAATATGCCGTTGGGATTACATAGGTAAAAATATTATTAAATTTTTTTAATTTTTTTTTCTATAAAGTAGTCGTTAAAGACTAGGGGAGGTGGATCAATAAGTATAATAATTAATAATATTTAATGATGACGAATTAACATTAGTTAACAAGAAAGAGAGAAACAATGAAGGTATAGATTGCCAATTAATAATGATAATAATATATTATAATACTATAAAATAATAATGTATTATAGTAATGAGATATAATAATGTATTAAGATCCATTATTGTATTTTGTTATCATAATAAGAAGGATAAAATAAACAAAATGATAAAGAAAGAAAATATAATATAATATATTAAATGTAATAAATTGTGGAAAAACAAATAATAATGATAATAATGTATTATAATACTATAAAATAATAATGCATTATAGTAATGAGATATAATAATGTATTATGATACATTATTGTATTTTGTTATCATAATAAGAAGGATACGATAAACAAAATGATAAAGAAAGAAAATATAATATAATATATTAAATGTAATAAATTGTGGAAAAACAAATAATATGATATAAAAGGGGCATTCCATTAGAACATAAATAATAGTTATAATATCATATAACCTAATAAGATGAACCTAATAAGATGATGATAAATATATGATTTAATAATAAAGATGGCCGAGCACATTAACAAAATGATAAAGAATGATAATATTAAGATGATGATAAATATATGATTTAATAATAAAGATGGCCGAGCACATTAACAAAATGATAAAGAATGATAATATTAAGATAGAAAAAAGACATGAAAGAGGGAAACGATGAAGGCCTAAATTGTAAAATAATAAGGAAGATAATGTATTATGATACTATATATATATATTTTTTTGTTAATGTGGTCGAACCTGTTAGCATCGGGATTAACTTGTGGTTTGAGAAACCGTGACTCAGGGGCATCTAAGCCGTCAAAATCACTTGGGGATCGCACCCGGCCTGAGCCACACCAACCCTTAACATGGTTGGATTTTTTGTCCCCGCAGGTTTCGAAACAATAACTTTTTAACAAGGAGTGGCTTAACAACACACTCCATCACCGACTGTCCTACACCTCGGGAACTTGTATTATGATACTATATTATAATATACTATAATAATGTATTATAATAATATAATATAATAATGTATTATTTTAATGTATTATAATATATTATTTTATTCTATTATCGTAATATGATAATGAGAAAGATAAGAAAACAAAATGATAATGAAGGATATAAATAATGTAATATATTGAGGGAAAAAAGAAGAAGAAAAGGATATAAATAATGTAATAATGAAGAAAAAGATATCAAGGAATTAAAATAGAATATAAGTTATAGTTATAATGTAATATAACCTAATATTATAATGAGAAAGATATGATAAATAAGAAGATGGTAGAGCAGTTAGTTAGAGTAGAATATAAATTTTAGAGTAGGATATAAATTATAGGTAAAATGTAATATAGCTAATAAGGTAATGAGAAAGATATGATTTAATAATAAATAAAATATGGTAGAGTGTATTAACAGAAAAAAAAAAAAGATGAGAGAAGAAATAAAGTGATTAAAAATAGAGAAGGTTAAGGGCATAAGAGGAGGAGAAAGAAGGCTATCGTGGTAATCGAAAGAAGTCACAAGATACTGAGGAACCAAAGAAAAGTGAAAAAGGAAGGGAATGGGAAGGAGAGAGGGTAGGGAGAGAGACTTGACGAAGGATGACTAATGATCAAGGGGGTGAATGGTGGGTTTCCATGATTGGCTCATTTTGTATCCATCTTTGCGATTGAAATTATTAGGATGTTTTTCTATTTCTTGATCTTCCCGAATGAGTTGAGAGGAGTAATGAGGGGTTGAGGCTAGGATTTTGGTTTGGTCAAAGCAAATGAGATGTTTGGAGTTGAAGGAGTGTTCAGTGATAACTAATTTGGAGATTCGGTTGTGGGTAGTATCAACTATATGTTCTTTGATACATCCTTGAAAGGATCTACCAGTTTTTCCAATGTAATACTTGCCACAAGAGTAGGGAATTTGGTAGACCCTTGGGCCAAGCATTGGGTCAGATTTTTCTTTAGCAGATCGAAATAGTTGTTTAAGGGTTTTATAAGGTTTGAACACTGTTTTTATATTCTTCTTAGTGAAGAGTTTTAAGATAAGATCTGTGATACCTTGGATGTAGGGTAAGGAGATGAGAGCACGAGGAGGGGAGGAGGACGGGGTTGAATTTGTTTTAGGTTTTTTGATAGAGTGAAAATCTTGGTTGATTTTGCAGAGAGAGTAGCCATTGGACAAGAGGGCCTTGGCTGGGTCAAAATTTTCTTCTACGAGGAATTAGGGGGTAGAAATGCACAGTGCTAGAATAATCATGGTTTTTAGAATGAATGATTTTTGAGATGGATGGTGGTGGGAATTAACATTGAGGTATCTATCGGTATGGGTCTTATTCCTATAAAATAATACCGATAGATACCTCAATGCTAATTTCCACCACCATCCGGCTTAAAACTTTTTCGTCCTGAAAACCCTGATGACTCGTGAACTGTGCATTTCTGCCCCCCAATTCCTTGCAGAATAAAAATACCACCTAACCAAGGCCCTCCTATCCAATGGATACTCTCTCTACCAAATCAACCAAGCTTTTCACTTCATCATCAAACCTAAAACAAATTCAACCTCGTCCTCCTCCCCTCCTCGTGCTCTCATCTCCCTACCCTACATCCAAGGGACCATAGATCTTATCTCAAAAATCCTATGATATAGGTGGATATCGGTGGTCACCTGCCTATTCCACTAGCTCGATTTTGTTTTTCCCCCTTGGCAGTTTTTCGAGTTCCAAACTTTCGGGGCCGTTTTGAGGTCCTAAACGACGTTTTTTGGGGATTTGGGGCCCAAGTCACTATCAAAGGCACTGATCTGGGCCATTCAATTTTTTTTATTCTTGGCTATACCTTTCTAATGGGCTATCATGCGCCTAAAACATAGATCGTATGCAAACTTTATGACCTCGGGAAGTTGATGTACTAACTTACCCAAATGGAGCCTACATGACTTTTGGCGCTTCATTTCCTAGGGTTAGGTTTTTGGATGTCCAGGGTTTTTGACATTCCCGTTTATTGTAAAAGGCCTTCAGAGCTTCATTGTAACCATATTCTTGTGAGTGAGCGCAACCGTCACATCTCTTCTCAGAGATAAGCCACCACCATTCCAAAAAGCTTGTTTTCCGCTGCATTTTACAGTTTCATCTTATTTCCTTATTGAATAGAAAACCAGTTTTACTATATCTCTGTTATTTTGTGTTAAGCATCTTTTAATAATATGTATTCATTTTGTTCTTCTCATAAAATCTGGATCAATGGTATCATAGTGGTTTTCTCCTTGTCATCTTAATGCATTTCCCCAACGAGGTCAGGGTACAAAAAATTGGGTCTCGAGCTTGTTTCTCCCGAGGACAAAATATCTTGCATGCCCAAGTGACCTCTCATGGAAGAAGAAAAAAAAGATGATGGGACAAGAGATCCTTTCAAAATTTTCCTTGAGGAAGCCCTCATGCAACATAGGAACGAGATGATGGATAGTTTCACACAAATCCTTCGGCGACTACCAATAGGAAACACATCTTCCTTGAGCGACGGCCTTGCCCCCTTCAAGGTACAAATCAACTTCGATATTCCTATATTTGAATTTCATATAGACGCAGATGCTGTAGACAAGTGGTTGAATGTACTAGAAGAGTATTTTTCTGTCCATAACTTTTCAAATAGAGAAAATATTACTTTTGCGCTCCTCAAATCCGTTCCCCATGTCAAATATTGGTGGGAAACTTCCTGTGAGAAAAAGGAAACAGAGGAAACTTCATTATTTACAGTCACGACCACCTAGGAATCCTTCAGGGATGCTTTTAAGGAACAATACTACCCAATCAAAAGTTATGACGACTTGTATACCAAATGGATCACATTGCGGCAAGAAAGAGACCAATCAGTGCGAGAGTTCACAAATTTATTGCATACCTTGCACACCAAGATGGGTATCAAAGATTTAGAGAGACATCTGGTGCTCAAGTATCGCTGTGGTATGCATAGATACATCTAGACCGAAATGAAATTTTTGGACATCTCGTCCTTGGGCACGACCTACCAATATGCCGTCAAAATCGAGCAGAAGCTCAAACAAAAGACGTGGAAATTTGGGCCTGGGAACCCCTCACAACAAAAGCTAGGAAAGGGCAGCCCCAAACCATAGAACAAAGGACAGAGAAAATATGGACAGTATCAGGAAAACCAGTCCAAACTGCAAGCAAACAAGGACATCAAAAAGACAAATAAAGATATCGGGAAGTGGTGCGACTTCGATAAGAGCCTTTGGAATAACACTATTGGTGGTCGAAGTGAAAACCTATGAATCAGATGAGGGTTCTGACTCTGATTCAGAACCATAAAGGGGAAGACAGATCATTAACGTAGAACCCAGTGCCATCGTTGCTACCACCAAGCTCCATCCTGGTGAACCAGACGAGCCAGAAGAAGGAGATGACCTCTTCCATTTAAAGATGTGGGTAAACGACACCCCGTTGCACTTCATCGTTTATAGCAGTATCCAAAAGAACCTCATTTCAACAGAGGTCGTCAAGCAGCTGGCCCTACCCATAATGCCACGCCCACAACCCTAAAACATTGGATGGATCCACCAAGGAAGCGATCTTCGCATCAACCAACAGTGCCGACTGTCATACGACATCAAGCCCTTCAAAGACGAGGTATTGTGTGATGTTTCTCCTCTCAAAGTTTGTAATGTTATTTTGGGAAAACCTTATTTATGGAAATGTCATGTTGTATATGAGTCTAGGCCTCGTAGTGTTATTATTACTTTGAACAGGAAATTGTACAAGATACCCGAGGTAGTCCCTCCTAGTGCTATTTACTTGATTTCTGCCAAACAATGCAGGAAGGTCATCTCTCAGACTGAGAAATTTGTCTTCTTCGTGATTCTCTCTCAGAGTGAGCAAAATATCGCAGCCACATCCAATGTCTTCGCGACTGATCTCTCCACACAACAGAAGTAGGTGGATAAGTTCATGGAAGAATACTCAGATATATTCTCCTCTCCTACCGGGGTACCTCCTGCACTTCCAGGTCAAGCATCCCATCGATTTGACCCCAGGCGCACCGCTACCCAATGGGCCAGTCTACTGCAAATCTCTGTTAGAAAACAATGAGATCATGAGGCAGATCTAATAACTACTCCACAAGGGGCACATCCGTCTCATCTCATCGCCTTGTGGGAGCCCAATTGTGTTGGTACAGAAGAAATATGGAACCTGGCGACTCTGCATTGATTACCGAGCCCTGAATAAAATCACAGTCTGAAACTAGTACCCGATTCCTCGAATCAACGACCTCCTTCATCAGCTCATGGGGGACAAATACTTCAGTAAGATTGATCTAAATTCTGGCTAGCACCAGGTCCCAATAGAATAGACAGATGTATGGAAGACCACCTTCAAGTAAAAAGAAGGTCTTTTTGAATGGATGGTCATGCCCTTTCGTTTGAAAAATTCTCCAACAAATTTTATGAGGATGGTGGACGATATCCTATGACCTTTCACCAATAATTTTGTAGTGGTGTATTTGGATGACATCCTCATCTACATCGAAACTTGGGAGAAACACTTGCAACATATTCAATAGGCTCTGCACACCATGCGACAACACAAACTATATGCAGACTTGGAAAAATGCTCCTTCGGCATGGACATGGTCCATTACTTAGGCTACATTGTTGATCAACATGGTGTGCATGTGGATCTAGCCAAGATCCAGGTCATCCGTGACTGGCCAGCCCCAACCAAACTCACTAAACTTCGGATCTTCTTCGGCCTTGCCAATTTCTATCATAGGTTCATGCTAGGATTCTCTCATATCGCATGGGCCCTCAGCCAAGTAACTAAGGGTGGCGGTAAGGAAAAATTTGTGTTTGGCCTATCCCAACAAAAAGCCTTCGATGACTTGAAGAAGTGTTTGTGCTCATCCCTCGTACTTTCATTACCATACCTGCAACATCCCTTTGAGATCGATATAGATGCTTCAGACTGTGTTGTGGGTGTCGTTCTCACTCAACATGACCACCCCATGTAATATCATAGTGAGAAACTATCAGATGTTGTCTGTAAGTACCCTACTTATGAAAAAGAAATGTACTCCATTGTGCAATCCTACCGCCAATGGAGACATTGAATTATTGGGAAGGAGACAATCATCCACACTAATCATAGGGCAGTACAGTTCATGCAGACCCAAGGAAAATTGCAGAATGACCACCATTAGAAGTGGTCAACATGCTTACAGCTGTTCCACCTCAACATCAAGTATAAAAAAATAAGTACCAACCGATTTGTTGATTGCCTCAGCCGAACTCCATTCACGACACTCACCACAGTACTAGACTCTTGCAACCATGAGACCTCCGGATGGCCCCACCTCTACGAGACAAACCTTGACTTATCCACCACCTACCAAATGTTGGGCGCCAACTCAGTGGTCGCTAATTTCCATATTTAGGACGGGATGTTGTGCCGTCTGGGCCATCTCTACATTCCATCAAGTGAGCATGCGAAGCTGATTTGGGAATCTTACTATAGTTGAGTGGTAGGAAACTTTGGTGTCGAAAAGACAGTGACAATGCTGTAGAAACATTTCTATTGGCTGAAACTTCGACAGGATGTCAGAAAGTATATCAGGTCCTGCACCGCCTGCGCTATTGCCAAACTGACCACTAAGAAACAAGGCCTATACAACCCTCTTCCCACTCCTAAAAGGCCATGGGAATCCATCTCAATGGACTACATGTCGGGCCTTCCGTCCACCAAGAGGGGAAATGAATGTGTTTTTGTGGTTGTTGATCGATTTTCCAAGATGGAAATTCTAGCCGCTTGCAAGAAGAACATCACAATAGAAGACACTGCTAAGATATTATTTGAACAAGTATGGGTACATTTTGGGATCCCACAAACCATTATCTCAGACCATGACAGCCGGTTCCTCATCTCATTCTAGTTGAGCCTCTGGTCAATTCTGGATACCAAGCTCACCAAATCCATGACCTTCCACCCCCAGACATATGGAAAAACTGAGGTGATAAATCCGATGGTCGTACATATCTTATGCATGTAAAATTCAAAACACCCCCGCACATGGGATGAGAGTCTTCCCCATGTCCAACATAGCTACAACTGAGTCCCGCGTAGCTCAACTGGCCACAACCCATTTCAAGTGAGGTTGGGATTCCAATCATTGGGCCCCATGGATGTTGCACTACCCCTGGCGACCACCTCGACCGACTCGTCCCCTGCTCCACTGGAAGATGACAAAGCCACTCAGTTCATTGAGAAGATCCAACACATCCTCCAACAAGTTCATGATATTCTACAAAAGTCTAATGCCAAGTACAAGCAACGCCATGATTAACATCGGGTGCCACATAAGTTTCAGTTGGGTGACAAAGTTTGGTTGCATTTGCAGAAAGAACCCCTTACAGGGCCCCATCGGAAGCTTCGCCCACTCCGTTATGGGCCGTACACCATCACCAAGGCTGTGGGTGACAATGATTTTGAGCTCAACATTCCCCCCTTCCTTGGTCTGCATCTAGTCTTCGACGTGGCTCTCCTTCGACCATATTTCCCACCATTATTAGACACCTCAGAGATAGTAGAGAAATTGACACCAACAGAGCTCAACCCTAACTACATGCAACAGGAACCTAGTGATCAGATTGTGGACACATAAATCAAGGGAATTCGACAACAAAGGATCCAAATTTATCGAGTCGTCAAAGCAGGGCAGCTCCTGCACCAAGGCTAGTGGCTCACCTGGGGCCAAATTCAATAGAAGTTTCCTCATTTGATGGGGGAACTCAACACAATGGAGACCATTGCTTCCTAAGGAGGGAGGATTGATCCAGGTGGATATTGGTGGCCATCCACCTATTCCACTAGCTCGAAAAACAGTTTTCCACCTTGGCAGTTTTTCAACAGTTTTTCGGGTTCCAAACTTCTGGGGCCGTTTTGAGGCTCTAAACGACGTTTTTTGGGGATTTGGGGCTCAAGTGACTATGAAAGGGACTAATTTTGGCCAATCGAAAATTGTTCTTCTCGATTGGAAATTTCCAACGGGCTATCGTGTGCCTAATACGGAGATCGTATGCAAAAGTTACGACCCCGAGAAGTTGATGTACTAACTTACCCAAATGGGGCCCACATGACTTTTGGCGCTTCATCTCCTAGGGTTAGGTTTTTGGATGTCTACGGTTTTTGAAATTCCTGTTTATTGTAAAATGCCTTCAGAGCCTCATTGTAACCATCTTCTTGCGAGTGAGCGCAACCGTCACATCTCTTCTGAGAGATAATCCACCACCATTCCAACAAGCTTGTTTTCCGTTGCATTTTACAATTTCAACTTATTTCCTTATTGAATAGAAAAGTAGTTTTATTGTATCTCTGTTATTTAGTGTTAAGCATATTTTAATAATCTGTATTCATTTTGTTCTGCCCATAAAATTCGGATCATCTTGACTAAAAATAATATCAAAACAATTTTCAAACCTTATAAAATCCTTAAACAACTCTTTCGATCTACTAAAGACAAATCCGACCTAATGCTTGTCCCAGGGGTCTGCCAAATTCCTTTCTCTTGTGGCAAGTCTTACATTGGAAAAAATGGTAGATCCTTCCAAGCACATGTCAAAGAACATATAACTGATACTACCCACAATCGAATCTCCAAATCAGTTATCGCCGAACACTCCTTCAACTCCAAACATCTCATTTTCTTTGACCAAACCAAAATCCTAGCGTCAACCCCTCATAACTCCTCTCGGCTCATTCGAGAAGCTCTTGAAATAGAAAAAACATCCTAATAATTTCAATCGTGAAGATGGATACAAACTGAGCCAATATTGGAAACCCACCAATCACCACCTTGATCATTAGGCATCCTTGTCAAGTCTCTCTCCCTGTTCTCTCTCCTTCCCCTCCCTTTCCGCTTTGCTCTGGTTCCTTGATATATTGTGACTTATTTCGATTACCACAATAGCCTTCTTTATCCTCCTCTTATACCCTTAGTCTTCTCTATTTTTAATCCCTTTATTTTTTCTCTCATCTTTCTTCTTCTATTAATCTACTCTACCATCTTTTATTTATTATTAAATCATATATTTCTCATTACCTTATTAGGCTATATTACATTGTACCTATAATTTATATTATACTCTAACTGCTCTACCATCTTCTTATTTATCATATCTTTCTCATTACATTGTTTAATTATATTACAAGATAACTATAACTTATATTCTATTTTAATCCCTTGATATATATATTTTTTCCTCAATATATTACATTATGCATATCTTTTTTGTCATTTGGTTTTCTTATCTTTCTCATTATCATATTACGAGAATAGAATAATGTATTATAATAGATTACAATAACACATTATTATATTATAGTATCATAATATATTATGTTCCTTATTATTTGACAATGTTATTATAATACATTATTATATTATAGTATCATAACACATTATTATAATACATTATCATAATATATCATGTTCCTTATTATTTGACAATTTAGGCCTTCATCGTTTCCCTCTTTCATGTCTTTTTTTCAATATCTTAATATTATCATTTTTTTTTTTATCATTTTGTTAATCTGCTCAATCATCTTTATTATTAAATCATATCTTTCTCATCATCATATTAATCATATTAGGTTATATGATATTATAACTATCATTTATGTTCTAATTGAATCCCCTTTTTATATCATATTATTCGTTTTCCCATAATTTATTTCATTTTATATATTATATTATATTTTCCTTCTTTATCATTTTGTTTATCTTTTCCTTTTTATTATCATATTATGATAACAAAATATAATAATGTATTTTAATACATTATTGTATCCCATTACTATAATGCATTATTATTTTATAGTATTATAATACATTATGATCATTATTAATTGGAAATCTAAGCCTTCATCATTTCCCTCTTTCTTGTTGACTAATCCTAATTTGTCATTATTAAATATTAGTAATTATTATAACTATTGATCCACTTCCCGTCTTTCTCAATGACTACTTTATAGATTTTTTTTTAATAATATTTTTACCTATGTATTCCCAACGAGCATATTGATTATTTTCATTAACTTTTATTCAACGATCATCTTCACTTACTCCTATTTAATACATACATCAACACTCATTTTACTACATTTAAGTTTTTTGTTGTCCATGATGATGGGTGGAGTGTCCACTCGAAACGTTGGATGTTTCAGAACTAGGTACACAGTTCTTATCCAGAAATACTCTCTACATGGATATATAACGTTTATATCTTTAAAAAATAAATTTTGAAAAAATGAAAATATATAATTTAATAATAATTTGTACTTTTAAAATATTATAAGGTAATATTAATTTAAGTTGTTATCAAAATTTTATATTTAAAAAGTTCGATTCATTATCTATAGATTTGAAAGGAAAAAAAAATATCATTATGCTTTATAATCTTTCGTTTCTTAAATCATGAACTAAATGTAAAAGTAAAAAATGTATCTTTTTAAAAATAGTTGTAAGGCCTTGGGAGCTTAGCTCATGCGTGCGCACTTCCACCATAGTCTGAATCGAGCAGGAAATAATACCAATATGAATGAAGAGACATACATATTTATATAGTGGCGAGTTGGGGTTCCATGGGAACGCAATGTGCCGATGGACGACTCCACCCAAGGTGCCTTACGACGCAAGTCAAAAGATAGATGTTTTGATGAATAATTGAGGAAAAGACTTGGGCACTCCATCGACGAAGGGGAAATCAATTAAGGTATGGAGGGAAAACTTAGTAGAGTTAACCCGACTCACCTAAGGGGCTCACACACCTAAGAGGATGAGTTGGTTGGACAAATGGGGTGCACTGGCATGAGGGGTGCACCAAGGTTGGGCGCGCCGGTCCAAAGGGGAACAATGGTTGAAAGCGCATGGGTTTGTTTGGGTGACCGGGTCCACGAAGGGGCACGATGATTCATTTGGACATGGGTTCGCAAAGGGGCGCAACACCCCCAAAGGACACGACGATTCACGATGGTGATCTTTGGAGAGCCTATAAGAGAACAAGGGTGCACAACCAAGGAAGGCAAGTTTTGGAAGAACTTAGAGACAAGGAGAGCTCTGTGATTATGAGGAAAACAAAGAGGAGGAGCTCCCTTAAGGAGCCAAGTCGCTCCACTCTGAGAGGACTTATGCTACCTTGAGGAGGAGGGTTTGACTGATAGATCTGGGCAAATTTCACTTTGGAATATTTTGGCTAAGTATGGAAACACAGGTCTGTGGAGGCATGTTTGAGGAAGAACCAAAATATGTGAAGTCTATAGAAATGAAGAGGCAGAGTGTTACAAGGAAAATCTCTCTATGGCCTGGGGTAAACCACAACAAATGGAATGACTACAAAAATCAACTCTAATCCCAAGTATACTATATAAATGAAATTCTATCAAGACGAGGTCAAGAACCTACCTCATTCGGACGTCTGATGAAGACCACTGTTGAGCACACAACTCAAAGATTTATACCTGCAACTTGTCCTAAAAAACCAAGATACACAAGTATATGGTGATAATATATAATTTTAGCATATCAAATAGCATAATTCATTAACACACATGACAAATACGCCCATGGAATAACAATTCAAATATTTGCAAGATATCAATTGGACGGGAAAAGAGTATTTCTATTAAAATAATCAACATAAGTATATAGGTGACAAACTTATGTGTCAACACATCTCAAAACCGAGAAACTAAGTCCCTCCAACTGACCCTCCACCAAAGGAAAGATCATATAAAGGAGACAATGAGGTTCTCTATCAAAAAGGGAAGAGCTTGGGGGATGAACAATGAGTTCAAACTTTCAAGGATAAAGGGACACAGACTCAATAGGAAGTGAAATTTCTCCTGAGTATATTTTCTCTCAAAAGTTGAATTCTCCCCTTCAAACGACTTGGATATTGGTTAATTTATAGCCTTAAAATGGAACTCAAGGGACGATTCCGAACGTTTCTAGTTTATGGAAGATCAAGGGTCATGGATCTCGTGACATAACATGGAAACCTGACATAATTTTTAATTTTGAGCACCAAACCCGATGTACGTGGGCTATAGTGGATCAACTTGCGTATATGCGTGTTGTCTAATTGGTAGGGCGTGTATATGTGGAAAAATGTTATTTTTTGGCTCTGAAAAGTACAAAAGGGGACTTCAAGTATGCATAGGGAAATGGAAAGGCCATCTAAGCAAGTTGCATGGTCTTGGTTTATCATGATTCCCTTCTCGGGTTGTCTCAGTTATTGACCTAGGGTTCATGTCATTCGGGGTTCCAACAAAGCCTCTAAAACTATCGGCCCTCCTGGTAAACCAGAAGGCAACACAACACCCAGAAGGTATTTCTTAGTCTCACCCGAGATAGCTCTAAATGGGTGGCTGTAAGACTCAGGTGTTTACAGCCTAGGACAAAGTAGGGGATAGGGGTTTCTTGATTAAGGCCAGATACTGTGAGATGTAAGGGAAACTACTTATTCCTTGGAGTCACCTACGTATATCCCATTGTTTAATTTAAGCAAAGTATAAACAGATTCATAGCAATGTACTAACTCATTCATCAAGATTAACCATTAATTTGTTGAAATAAAGAAGGGAAATGTATACATTCAACATCTTACACGAGTATTACCATGGTTCACCCCCTCCTGGGCTATGTTCACAAAGATTTGGCTCTTGGCTCTTGTATTATGATAGTTCTGCATTTCCCTCGCCTCGCGCTTACAATTCTCCACAAAACTGGGTAAGATCTATGTGAGGTGAACTGGATCACACCAGGATCTACAACCTGCGGTCTAATCCTTAGATCTACCTTCCCTCGTATCTCCTTTGCTCAACAACTTACAAAATCAGTTCATACAACTAAAATAACAATAACCCATAAAACATAATATCACATCACATAACATCTCTAACTGATACTTTCGTATCTATATTTCTACATTTCGGGCTCTTCATCCTTTTTCAGAATATTGCCAAAACCCTAACCCTTCTTATGTTAGGTATTTTTCCCATACACATGTTGTTCTTCCTCCAGTTGTCGCTTTCCTTTGTGCATGCTTTCTTGCATGCGCGCGTGCTATTCTTTTGCCAGTTGTTACTTCAATTTTCTGCATGCTTTCTTTCCCACGATCGTTCTTCTTTCCCCTTCGGCCTGGTGCCAATAGGCCCCCAACATTGACATGTGACTCGTCTCGAGTCACCTACTTTCTCTGTGCTTCCTCGATATCCTTGGTGGTTGTATGGAACTGTTCCTGCAATTCTACCACTTTTGTCAATTCCTGCGTGGTTTTATCCTTGATAGTGTCGACTGTCTGAGCTGCCACTTCCTCGCTCATCAGTCCTGCACATTCTAGATGAGTCTGTGCTGTCTGTTTTATAGCTTCTTCGACCTGCGCAAGTACTTCTGCTACCCGTTCCTGCAACGGTTCTATTTGAGCTTGATACTCCTATTTCTGTGTTTGCGCAGTGATAAGTTCTGCCTGTATTTTTTTCAACTCTTGCGTTCCATTGAATCGTTCTAGAATTGGTATGGTCTTCTGTCGCT
>SNQJ01S0146556.1:23903-35210 GCA_010110895.2 Picea sitchensis
GATGGAAGGAGACCCGCTGAAAGGAGAGCATTAAGGAATCTTTCATCAGTCAGCGTGAGGTATAAAGTAGTAGCTTGATGATTAGAAGGAGCTCAAATGAATAAGATGTTCACAAACCAACGAACCTGTGCGTATTTCACATGCACCAGATGCAAGCAGTGCACAAAAAAGTCTCTCTGAATAACATCCAATAAGGAATACTGCTGACAAAGGTGAGGAAACCACCAATAAGGCTAATGGCATCTAAGACACTGCACAAATCCCAATGTGAATAGATTTGTTTCTGTCAAACACAAGGGAAACCCAACATTCAATGAACAATGAGGAGATGTCGGCTTCCGGGTTCATGATTACCTACCATAATGAAAGTAGGACCATGGTGCATGGTAGGACAACAATTTCATGTGACTCTAAGACACACTGAGGGTATGGCCGACATGAAAAGTCAAGAGTTATGATAAATTTACGACATAGGGTTATAGACTCAGGAAACATAGACTTGATAATGAAACTTCGTGATGCAGGAGGCATCAACAAACTCTCCATAGGGACTGGAAGAATAACTAGTCGGAGGAGTAAACTCTAAGTGACGAGCTCAACTTCCTAAGGTCATACTAAAACCAAAATTTGGATGAAAAGTGGACTCAAAAGTTTGTGCTATGTTCAAAGGAGACTCGACTGCTGCCAATACGAGATAATATTCTTTTCCTTCCCGTTTTTTTTTGTTTTTTCATAGGAAAATAAATTCTATGATACAAGAGAGGAAACAAGTATCTCAAGTAATAAATTATCTCCAAACTGTGGAATATACCTATTCTCAATGAAAGGAAGTGCATCTGGGGCATGGACACTCAGGGGAATGTTTCCTCTTAGGGTACAAGGTGTCAAGCTGCAAAGGATATAAACAAAGCTCTGTTTGGCTAATGATGCAAATTGTTGAGGTAAGAGGATCATAACGAGAAAGAGGGAACCGACAATAGCTCAATACTGCAAGCAAAAGAATGGAATGCAAGTACAACTTAACTCCAAAGAACGTCCTTTTTCGTAAATTTAGTCCCCTAGGCCCAAAAAAGTATAAAATAATGTTGACTAGAGTATTCCTTTTTCGTGATTATTCTACTTGGTCCGAAAAAGTGTTAAACTTAGACCAAATAGATGTCCTTTCAAATCCATTTAACAAGTGTGAAAGAGACAAATTCACTCAACACTCTTTTTCACTTTTGAGAGAGTCGAAAAAGAGATTAAACAAGACTCAGTGGGAGTCCCATAGGTGAAGGTCAGAATGCTTGTGAGTAAGAATATGAGGTTCGAACGCAAAGTCATATTAGAACTATAAGGAACTCCTTGTCCTATGGAATGACTTCATCATGGGCACCAAATGGCATAAAGGTTCTAACTAGGGCATCCATGTTTGGTAGGCCTCTACCACTTAATAATGACACTTCTAGTAGTAGTAACAAGGTTCTGTGTCGCTAATAAATATGTTTGTACCTAAGGCATATGGATCACAGTCATAGGATAATGCAATAATGAAAAATGGAGTGACAACCTATCCTATATGCTATTGAAAGAAAATACCCGTCGAAGGCACGAACGAACAATATGACGCTAGAAACCGCAAAAATCCTGGATAAAACCACCAAAACCAACTCTTTCCAATGTACTATTAGTCCATAAGGTCAAAATATCAGCCCAAACTATACGAAGTGGGTAAAAAATTTCTACTAATAGTAAAAAATAGACTATTTACCATACCATTTGAGTTTTTTCACCCACATAGTGCATTTTAGGCCATTTTCCCCTTGATATTCAGGTGTTAATCGCATGAGCTACGATCAACATAATTAGAAACCGTCTAGACCAAGTAAGTTCCCTTCCCTTGCTCTTCATTTGCAATGGATTAAAACTCAAATTTAGTCCTCATTTTTTGAGTTTAAGAGGGCACAACATATAAACTAGTGTGTATGCGGGTGATAGTTCACCAGGTTGCATAAATGGAGGCATGTATGTGGTAAAATCAAATCCTTCTCGCATATAGGCGGCCCTATACGTGAATGTTAACATTATAACCCACATACAAGTCCACAAGTAACTTTTTTATAAAATTTAACTCAAAAAATGACTTTCCATTGGCAGGATGGTGCTTGAATGGAGGGAGAGGGAGCATGAAGAAGTAGATGCATCAGTGGAAAGGGATGCAGGGGCCCAACTAGCTCTAAAAATATGTGGTCTTTATAAATTTTGGGATCTCAAAGGAGTGAGGGCTCAAGTGAGGGTACTCTAGATGCTCGTAAACTATTGGAATCCGGAGACAAAGGACTTCAATCTCAATGGGAAAACATTGAGGATTGAAGTAGACAACATATAATTCATTATAGGATTTTCTCACCGAGGTAAGGTAGTGAATATCAAGGCCCGAGGGGCTGGGGGTGGTATGACTATGGAGGATTACATTTCCACCCACTATGTTGTAGGCAAAGACAAAGTAGGAAGCCAACTCCCAATTAGGGCGATCGAGAACATGAGTTTGAAGATTGTCGTACTTCTTCTTACACGGATCTCGGGGACGACCTCATTTCACCAGGATTCAAGGACACTCATGTTTTATGCAGTGGAGTGTTTGCAACCCACTATTTATGACTGGTGTACCTCATTAATGGCTAACATGAAGATCCAACTGATGGATTGCAAACAAGGGAGAAATGTAATGTCCCCAACCACCAACAGGATGGGAAACACCAATTCTTGGACATATCTCTTAGATCTAATACCAATTTGTAACGTCCCCATCCACCAACAGGATGGGCAACACCACTTCTTGGACATCTCTTTTAGCTCTAATACTAATTGGTAACGTCCCGACCCAACTAGACCGAGTCATGCTATTGCAATTAACGCTTTGATATATTATATATATGATGTAATTCTAAATAGAAACACATTCTATTCGTACACATTTCATGTAGAAGTGAAAATAATACATACATGCAATAAACACAGACAATACTGGTAACATTATACCACATGTACACCATACACACCATATAAAGAACAAATATTTGGTACTTATCTCTTAATATATGACCACCAACTACGTACAAGCCTTCCACGAAGCTCCCAGCCTTATACCACGCTGCTTATCATGCTCAACAATGGGTCACCCCTGAGCTGGGACTAAACTTCTCCCATGGAAAAGGAATCCTAGACCTAGGTTGAGGCTACGGGAAACTGCATTGTGCAACTGGAAGGATTCTCTCCAAGGATCCTACTTACGCCCACTGCTCATGGACTCTCATTCCCCACATGCCTGTCCCACCCCAGGAATATGCACCTTCACTATTCCACAGTCCATCCGTTGCTCCACTTCCCTTCCATGGCTTCAACAATAGGCCAGATCAATAATTCTTAGAGATCCGTAGATGGTATTAGACTCCCTCCAGGAGAAATCACTTCCCAACAAACTCTCTCATCTATAGAGAGTTTCTCACAGGCTTGACAATCTAATTCTTCAACCACGAGCCTAAAAACTTGCCTCTTCAATCCACAACCACAAAAAATCGGGTAAGGCAAGGGGACGACTCAACAATCTATAGAGGTTCACAAAGGCGGAAATGAATCTGGTTGCGTACTTGTTCAGTGCGTGCTTGAAATTCCCAAGGGATGGCCAACATGATAAGGATGAACTCATGGAAAAATAGATGGTCGGACTGGTCAGAATGTTGAGAGCGAGCAAGGAAAACGATGAGAATCGTCAGCTTGCAGAATCGTGAGAGAGTTGCCATGGTCAGAGCAAACTCCTCAGAAAGGTGTCCATAATGGTTGGTGAAAAAAACCCCAACAAAGGTATAATTCCCACATAAATATGCATGCATCCTAGGTGACACTTGGTACTCCAGGAGCATGATCCTCTCCACTTGGAGTTTGTTCCTCCCCTCAAAGGAACTTAGGATAAATGGGTTTATTTTCCCAACTTTAGTACTTTTCAGGAATACATTATAATATTCCCTTGGGTTAAGCCCTCAATATTAGCCCCTCTTTCCTAGCCTCTCATCCCCATTCCTTTCCCTACCCAGTGGAACTTAGTCCCACATAACTCTTTCTTCGTGGTCAGTCTACACGCAGTGATGCATTTTATTAATAATCTGCATAATTACATATACAAAAATTAGGCCCACTGACCTTAACATATAGGATCTTCGGCCTAATAAACACATAAGCCTACCAACTTATAATTAATTGTCTCACCAGCCTACAAACATAATTACATTTCATAGGGGCTCGACCTTGGGGTATTACAATCCCCTCCCCTTATTTTTGCACTATCCTCAGTGCAACTCATTTACATAATATCAACAAGATTTTCAAAATGTTAAAAAAGATGCGGGTATTTTGCCCGCATAACATATTCATGCTCCCATGTTGCGTCCTCAGGACCGTACCAGGTCCACTGAACTTTTACAAGCCCTATGGCTCAGTTATATAGTTTCTTTCTTTTTCGATCCAGTATACGTACCATATGCACTTGAAAAGAGTTTTCCTGTTCCACTTGAATCACATTCCACTCAATAACATGATTAGCATCATGTACATACTTCTTAAGCAATGAGACATGAAATGGATTATGTATAGACATGCATGCAGGCAATGCAAGCCTATATGCTACTAGACCAATCCTCTTTAGGATTTCAAATGACCCACAATATCGAGCTTCCAACTTTGAACAATTTCCCAACTTCAAGGAGCTTTTGTTGGCCTTCACTCTCCCTATGAGTTCTATTCTTATCAGCATAAATTTTCTTCCTGTCTTGGGAAGCCTTCAAATTATTCTTAATCTTCAGCATTTGTTCTTCCATTTCCTAGAGAAACTCTGGCCCAACAAATTCCCTATCAGCTGGGTTGTCCCAACTTACTAGGGTGTTGCACTTTCTACCATAAAGTGCTTTAAATGGGCTCATCTTCAGTGATGCTTGATACCCATTGTTGTAGGGAAATTCTACCAAGTGTAAATAATCCTCCCATTTAGATGGTTTTTCCATCACATACATCCTTAGCATGTCCTCTATCATTTGGTTCACTCAAGATGATAAGCAGTGATGAAATTCATATTTGTTCTGAACCCTTGGAATAACCCCTTCCAGAACTTTGATGTAAACTTTGGGTCTCTGTCAGACAAAATTGTCTTGGGTACGCCATGAAAGCGTGCTACTTTCCTCATATAAATATCAACAACATTAGTTTCCTTATGAACTTAGTCTTTATAGGAATGAAATGGGAAACTTTATTAAGATTGTCCACCACTACCATGATTGCATCATGTTGCTTGCTTGTTTTGGGAAATCCTATGATGAAATCGATTGTCACCACTTCCCGTTTCCACTCAGGAATGGGTAATGGTTGTAGTAACCCATCTGGGTGGCTATGCTCAACCTTGAACCTTTGACATTCCAAGCATTTAGCTATGTATTCGACAATATCCCTCTTCATGCCGAGACAATAATATTGGCTCTTGACTGTTGAAAATGTTTTATGATATCCTGGGTGTCCTACATAATGCACATTATGCATTTCTTTTAAAATCACACTCCTCAATTCCAGAGAATCTGGTACATAAACTCTATTTTTGTACAAGAGAATTCCATCAATTCCCAATTCATAATCTTCAGTTTTCTGTTGCATTTTACCTTGCTGCAATTTTGTTACCAATTCCATGTACTGCAAATCTGCTATTGCAGCTTTCGAAATTCTACCTTTAAGATCCGTCTGATACATGCTAGTGGCTGTAGCATGCAGTTCATGCACTCTCATGCTGAGTGCGTCAACCACTTTTTTCTCTTTTCCTTTGATGTGCTTGATATCAAAGTCATATTCATAGAGGAATTCCAACCATCTACTCTGCCTAACATTCAAAGTAGGCTGATCAAGAAAATATTTTAGACCGTTATGGTCTGTCCTTAGCTCAAACCTCTTTCCCATGAGGTAGTTCCTCCACTTATTCAAAGCGTGCACTATGGATGCCAATTCTAAATCATGAGTGGCATAGAGACTTTCATTCTCTTTCAATTTTCTAGACTCGAAACATATCACAAACCCATTCTAGCTAAGGACTCCACCAAGTCCTTCTTTGCACGCATCTTTGAAAAACAAAAAATATTCACTCGGATCTGCGATCTTCAGAATTGGAGCACTGGTTAACAACTGCTTCAATTGCTGGAAACTCTTTTCACATTCTTCTGTCCATTGAAACTTCTTCCCCTTCCTTTGCAAGGAGGTGATGGGGTGAGCTATTCTCTAAAACCCTGCAATGAACCTTTTGTAGTATCCATCTAGACCCATGAAGGATCTAACTTCTGTCACATTCTTAGGTGCTGTCCACCCTTTAATGGCATCAATATTTTCAGGGTCCACTACTATCCCTTCTTCAGATATGATATGCTCCAAATAGTGAATTCTGTTTTGATAAAATGAGCACTTGCTCAACTTGGAATACAACTTATGCTCCCTTATCACTTGCAACACCATCCTCAAATGATGCTCATGCTCTTTTTCCGACTTGGAATATAAAATAATGTCATCCAAAAATACAATGACAAACTTGTCTAAATATTCCTGGAAAACACCATTCATTAAGCACATGAAAACAACGGGTGCATTTGATAACCCAAATGGCACCACTATGAACTCATAATGACCATACCTTGTCCTAAAGGTAGTCTTGATGATATCCTCCTCTTTAATCCTTACCCAATGGTATCCTAACCTGAAATGGCACCACCGTGAACTCATAATGACCGTACCTTGTCCTGAAGTCGGTCTTGATGATATCCTCCTCTTTAATCCTTACCCAATGGTATCCTGACCTGAGATCTATCTTGGAAAATATATTTTCATCCTTCAATTGATCAAAGAGATAATCAATCCTCGGCAGAGGATACTTGTTCTTTATAGTTACTTTGTTCAACTGTCTGAAGTCAATGCACAATATCAATGTCCCATATTTATTTTTCACGAACAAGACTGGGGCACCCCAAGGTGACAATCTTGGGCATATATACCCATTCTTCAGAATTTCTTCAAGTTGCATTTGCAATTCCTTCAGCTTTGGTGTACTCATTATGTAGGGAGTCTTTGATACTGGAGCTTCTCTAGGCATCAAATTAATAGCGAAATCAATATATCTATTTGGAGGTGGTCCTGGTACCTCCTTGAACACATCTTCAAAATCTTCCAGGATTGCATGATCTTCCAAATTTGGCACCTTATCCTTAGATTCTTCCTCCATATGGGCTACAAATATTTGACAACCTTTCATGTAGCACTTCTTCAGCTGCATTGCTGAGATTTCCTGGACAATAACTTCCCTGGGAATTCCTTGAACTGTTTTCCAATTTCCTTCCTCATCCAAGCAAGTGAATGCCTTGTTATGGCAGTCTAATATGGCATGGTGTTGGTCCAACCAATCCATACCAATTAGGAAATCATATGATCCCAATGATAAGATATTCAAACTTGCCTTGGTACACAGTCCATTCATGCCCACTTGACATGATTTAACCAACTCAATAACCTTTCTCTTGGATCCTGTAGCTAGCTATACCAGCCAAGATTTCCCATGCTTGCTTCTTGGAAAAATAAATATTTCCACTACCATAGGGTCTATAAAGCTATTACTAGCCCCCAAATCAATTAAAATAGTAAAGGCATGGTTATTGATCATACCTTCAACTTCAATCATGTGTGATTTAAACTCAACTTGCTTGCTGTCCAGGGATGCATAGATCCTTGGTACTCTTCTGCCCATGTCCTCTACTGTTTCTGCTTGCTGTACATTGTGGACAACTCTTACCTTGTCACTTTTGTGAGGGAAATCTATATACTTGTGGTCTCCTTTACAACCCCAACATTGAATGGGTGCATGCCTTGACCTCTGCGCTCCTACCTCAACCATTCTATGCTCTCTAACATATGGTTGTCCTTGAGGGTTGTTTATGAAAAATGGAGGATTGTTTCCCTTCTGCCTATGTTCCTTCTTGAACTTCTTCTTGTCCTCTGAAGCCTTTTGGAAAGTAGGTTTTTCTTTTTGCTGATCATATAAGCATTTTTCTCTCCTTATAGTTTCTTCTAGAGTCTTGGGATCATCATATTGGATTTTATCACTGATGAAAGATGGCAGCCCACTTAGGTACCTCTGAATATTCACTGTCTCATCCTTGATGAAGGAGACATACTTCAACAACTCTAAGAATCTCCTTTCATATTCATCAATAGCCATGCTGCTCAGTTTAAGTTCAAAGAACTCTTTCATCTTTCTGTCATAATACCTCTTGGTCATGTATTTCCTCTCAAAATGCCTCTTAAAATCCTTCCAAGTCACATTTTTCTCCTCGAGGTTCTGTACTTGCACCACTTGATCCCACCACATGGATGATTTTCCTTTAAGTTGGTATAGGGAAATTCTTTCCTCTGCATGAGAAGAATAATTATGCAATTGAAAATACTTTCTCATGCCCAAGAACTATGTCTCTACATATTCATCCTTCTTTTGCTCCCCATCAAATGTAGGAGGTTTGATTTTTTTCATTTCCTATCGTAGATCATCCTCCCCAGACCTCTTATGCTTCCTAACAGGGAATGGAACTGAGTTGTTGTGTGCTCTCTTATTGGAATGCCCCAGAGAGTGTTGGTGATGTCTGCTATCATTTTTTGTTCTTCTGTGACTCCCTGATTTGATTGAGACATTCTCCTTATCCAATTTATTTTCTATTCTTTCTAGGCTCTGCATCAACTTTATGTTGAATTCTCCCTATTGCTCCCTAACTTTCATGAGATTTATTTTATATGCTCGGTGAGTCTGGACATATTTCTGCAACTTTTCAATGATTTTCATCATGCTTCCTTCTTTATATAACCCTTCTCCATGCCCATTGGAGTTCGATCCTTCAACTCCTAAATGGACATCCATTCCTCTAACTTCATTTTCTGAACTTTAAGCACCACGTGCCTTCCCCATTTCTCTGCACTATGCGGCAATTCAATTTGGTTCTGACAATCGTTAACTCTGCAAAATGTGCATTCAATCGAGTTTTATCAGACTATAAGACTTTAATAATTTTCCATAATGAAACAATCTAATTCAACAAAAAAAATATCAGATTCCATTTTTAGCAGGTCTTGGTCGGTTAAGAACCCCTCAGGCTTCAATATCTAAGCCCATTTATGTTCTGCAACAAAATTTTGGGTGCTAGCCCCATTTTCTTCAGCCCTTGGTTCACATGTGACCACGACTGTGACCCAACGCTTATGATTTGGGAGCTTATCCAGAGCTATGAAACTTCAAGCTCCGGGCTTCGTCGGATTTCACCTTTGCACATCCTAAAACTCCCGAACCATGAGTCTCCGCATACTTCCACGTCACCTCGATGATGTCATCACATCACTTTACTTCGGTGTTATAGAACTTTAGGGGTTTCTTCCTCCCATTCCATCACAATCCATTTATTCCAGAGTGTCAAGTATCCAGACTTCACGATCTGGCACCACGCGTCCACTGGGGCCCACTGTTTCTATGCTTGAACTAATAAATACCAAAAACGTCACATCAAACTTTATACTTTTTCAAATTGTGGGGACATGGGTTGGCGGTTTTGGAGTAACCCACTAATTATTCCACAATTGTCCCCACATTGACATGTACCCCTTCTGGGAAACCGTGGTTTGGATTGCAGGACCGCCCTGTAGAATTATCTTCCGCACAACTTCAATCCCCACAATGCCGCCCGACCATCAATCTTGATAAATTGTGATAAAATTTAGCGTGGGCCTGATCCAACTAACTTCTTCACCAAGTTTAACTGCCTTGTGCCACCACTAGGAGCGCCACATGGCAAGACACAGAAAGTCGACACAAAACCCAATCAGGCGGGTGACATATGTCATGTTCTAACTGTATTTCTATCTTACAAAGGTTCTTAACTCACTGACACGTGGCACACATCCCATGTGTCCACTTCATCCTTAGTGATGTCAGCAGGCCACATCACTTTGGGACTTTGGGCTTCGAGATATTTCACCTTAGCATACCCCATTTTTCTCGAACGTCGAACTATCGAACTTTCTTACCTTCCTCTCTTGTCTTAACCCTACGGTTCTAATCCATCCTTGGTCAAATCCAATGGTAACACTCCCCCCCTAGATCTACGGTGTAGATCCTCTTTAGGACTTCGAAACTTCAGGCTTCGACCCTTTCTACTCTATCACACATAAACTTCACCAAAGTCGCGAAGTACGAAGTACTTAGGTGTTAATACTCATGCACCTTTCTCCAGATCTGAAGGTTGTGAAGGATCCTCCTTCTCCCGAACAGATCCCATGACCCAACTTCAAACCTTGCAGTTCCAAACCCACAGTTACTGCAATATCTTTTCTCTGTTATCGATCTTGAACCGCTATACCTCCGGAGCTTGAAAACATGACTCTGGAATGCTTTGAAATTCATTTTTTTCCTTTCCAACAACAATTTCCCTCCAAAACCTTCTCTTCAATCTCCACTTTCCTGGCCCATCTAGGCTCAATGTTGAAACCATGGCTCTGATACCAATTTGTAACGTCACCAACCACTGATAGGCCAGACAACACCACTTCTTGGAGATTTATCTCAGCTCTGATACCAATTTGTAACGTCCCGACCCAACTAGGTCGAGTCATGCTACTGCAATTAGTGCTATGATATATATATATATATATATATAACACATGTACACCATACACATCATACATAGAAAAATATTTGGTACTTATCTTTTAATAGATGACCACCAACTGCATGCAGGCCTTCCATGAACCTCCCAGCCTTAGACCGTGCTGCTCATCACACTCAGCAGTGGGTCACCCTCAAGCTAGGATTAAACTCCTCCCAGGGAAAAGGAATCCTAGACCTATGCTGAGGCTATAGGAAACTGCACTGCGCAAATTGAAGGATTCTCTCCAAGGAGTCTACTTACGCCCACTTCTTATGGACTCTCATTCCCCACATGCCTGTCCCACCGCGGGAATATGCACCTTCAGTGTTCCATAGTCCATCGACTGCTCCACTTCCCTTCGAGGGATTCAACAAAAGGCCAGATTAGGAATTCTCAAAGATCCGTAGCTAGTACTGGACTCCCTCCAGGAGAAATAAATTCCTAGCAAACTCTCTCATCTGGAGAGAGTTTCTCACAGGCCTAACAACCTGCTTCTTCAACCATGGTCCTGGCAACCTTCCTCTTAAATACACAACCACCAAAAATTGGGTAAGGCAAGGGGACAACTCAA
>SNQJ01S0146557.1:0-13854 GCA_010110895.2 Picea sitchensis
TAAATTTTAATTAGCATGTGTAACAAAACAATCATTTCCCTTTTAAAATTTTAAATCCCTCAATAATTTGATTATAGTTTAATCAAGTTTCTTACCCCCTTTTTGTCACATGTTTAATGATTATTATTATTATTTTTAATTTTTTTACCACAAGTATTACTTTAGACCTAGATTTTATTTTTCGAGGCCGGGCGACATTTTATTAGGGAAATTGTTTTTAAATCTTTCTTATCATGTTATTCATTCTAAGGCCATCTAGGTTTATTCTCTTATTAGTTAACAACGCAACGTGCCCTTCAGGACGCACTAGGTGCTCCAAGGGTGCCACTCGCCTCATTTCGTTTCCCTTACGCGACGTGCCCTTCAGGACGCACTACGTGCTCCGAGGGTGCCACTCGCCTCTTTTCGTTTTTCTTGCACGACGTGCCCTTCAAGATGCACTACATGCTCCAAGGGTGTGACTCAACTCTTTCCGTTTTTCTTGCGACGTGCCCTTCAGGACGCACTACATGCTCCAAGGGTGCCACTCGCCTCTTGAATGACTTGGTAGACATCAAAAACCCCTGGAGTCAATACTCCGCCAGGTGATCTTGTGGGAGATTAAGGGCCTCTAAGGAATAAGGCCCTTTCCCTATTGCATGCCCCTTAGAATCATCGTGAGCGATTGTCACAGTCTTCCCTCACGACATCGTGGGTCTTCTCGAACTAGGTAGTCATTCACCTATAGTTCGAGCTACGACAAGTGTGCTAGTAGGCCATGACATGGCTGCTATTCACACCTCTCCCTCAACGTCTTTGGTAGTCATGCGTGACCCCTCTACTCCACATGTGAGTCCGGTCGGGAAGCTATCGTCAGCCTGCATCATCAATGAATCATGTCAGAAATGAGATCCATAACCATAACATCTAATCAGATGCTCATATGTCATATATACAACAATAAAACCCAATAGTCCACTCCCTGACTCGATCCGGAGTCCAAGGGTTTCATCGATGCCTCTGCATCCTCGAGGTCCAAAATCCTGCACACTCAGGAGAACCGAGTCAATAACACATGTCTATATCAATACACCAAAATAACATGTCATCTTATCCATAATGCCTCATAATCATAATCAAATGCCCAATAGTATAATAAGATGGATCACTTGCAAGCAAGTGTCCTCAAAGAATAAGTTCGTGCTGCATGGGCAAGAGCGGGATGTTACACAACCTTTGTTACATAGAAAAGATATCATACTAACTAATGATACACAAAGAGGGGTTATGATCGGATCCTAACATGCATGCACCAAACTTAGCTAAATGTAAGATGGCTAGCGTGAATAATTGATTATTCATTTTTATTAATAACAAATCTTTACAATTATTGCATTGAGAGTAGCAAGGTGCTCTACAACCTGTTATGGGGGAGATGTTGTCATGTTAGTGTTAGGTTAGATAAAGTTACATTAAAAAAAAAAAAAGTTTGCTCAATTAAAAAATAACAATAATAGCAATAAAGTGAGTTCAATTAAAAAAAAAACAATTACAACAAGAACTGTTACATATTACACACATATATATGACAACATATAAAGTATTAATTTCTTCATATTAATTGATAAAAACAAAACACACTTCAAGAAATTTGATCCCTCTGGGTGCTTGATAGATCCGGTTTTAAGATGGATCTACGCAGGTTTACTCCAATTATGATTAGAAAAAAATTGAAAAAGTCTCCATATAACTTCATTGGTAAGTGACTTATAACCTATGCACAATAATAAGAGATTTTCAATTGAAAAACCTTATACATGGTTCCAAGAAGAACACCTTACTTATGTGGTTCAAACATTGTTACATCGAATCACTCATCATTTATAACTTTTTGGGGCAACTTCTTGAAACATAATACTAACCATGTGGATAATTTTTTTTTACAGTCAATTACAAGAGTACTTCACATCCATGATAAATCTTCGAGAAATTATATATAGGATTAGTGAAGCAACCATTTTTTCTAATAGTAATAAATACCTTAAAATAAAGATAACCATAAATGAATAAAATAATAAAAATGATGCAGCAAAAGAAAATAATTAAGTAGCTATATGTTTTAAAATAAATAAAACTATCTATCTATCTATCTATATAACCAGTTTGCTTGAATCAAGTTAATGTAAAGACTTTTAAAACACCTCTAGTCAAATGAATTTGCAACACAAAGAAGGTATAACATTTTTTTTTTGAACTTGTACTTTTTTATTACTTTTAAGAAGACTTATAAACAAAAAAAATTATTATAAAAAACACAAGCAAAAAATACAAATGTAGAATAAACATTCACAAAATATTGTTCTATGATACTATAAAAAAATACGTTTGTAAACTTGAACATGAACAACTCATATTAGTATAAAAATTAAATAATATTGTCAAAAATTGTTCAACCTACAATATCCAATATTGTTCCACCATACCAAATAAAATACCTTAATAGACTTAAACATGAACATCTCATATTACTAAAAAGGCTAAATAGTATTGCCAAAAATTGTTCAACCTATCATATCCAATAAAAATTGTTGAAAATACTCTAAATGTTTTTTAGATCCATAAAATATACTAAAACTTTACATCTTCCATAAAATTATGCTTGGCTTGAAAGGAAATTAAACAAAAAGATAATTTAACCTTATGCTTTTATGGCTCGAAAGAAAATATTTTTTTTTTTATTATTTAACTTCTGTTTTGCAACATTTTTTTGTTCTATTAGTACCAGTAAAAATGGTAAAGAATACAAGGAGTAGCGATGCCGTCCATATTGAACTTATGATAACCCCTGCAGGTTTTTTTCAAAGTCCACTCATAAACATGCTCTGAGGTCACTCTCTTTTTGCAGGTTTTTTTCAAAGTCCACTCATAAACATGCTTTTTTTTCAGGTTTTTTTCCATCAATTTTCACATTCTTTTGATATTAGCATAAACTTGAACTGTGAACTTTATTCCAAATGATAGTTTGCAGAGTTTCTGCTTAGATTTTTGGAAGATTCTTTTTGTTATGCTAAACATATGGAAATTTTTTGTGTCAAAACAATATAGAAGGGATGGAGGAGGTGGTGGTAGACTGGTGAAGAGTCAATTCATTGAATCAACTCTCCATCCATCCAACATCCCTCCACCCTCATTCCTTCTCTATAGCGACCACCACCATCACTTAATTCATTTTCCTTTAAGTGAAGATACAAATTGTTTAAAAAAAATTGATTTCTTATTTATCTATTTTTCACTCTGGTTTCATGATATGAAGAATATGAATTTCATGATTTTTAAGTTATTATTCGATCAAAATACATGAATTATCCATTATAATTCTATTATGTTTAGCATATAATTTTTTAACATTTAAAAACCATTATATATATATATATATATATATATATATATATATATATATATATTTTATACTACAAAATTATGATATATTTTAAAATAACATTTTTTTATAACGTGGCTCTTTTTTAAGCTTACAACCACATTAAAAATTTGTAAAATAGCGCATATATTCCCTAGATTCCCTTAAACTTCTTTACAACCACATTAAAAATTTGTAAAATAGCGCATATATTCCCTAGATTCCCTTAAACTTCCTATTATGCTCGTAGACTACCTATCTTATTTGCAAGAAATGTTTGTGTTTTAGGTAGATTACGATCATTGTTTTAAAATGAATCTTAGGTGAAAAATATTAAACTATATATAATATTCCCTTCTCACTTAATCAATAATTGCTTGCCATGAGTTTGATATTAATCTAACACAAAATAGCCAATTCCCTTCTCACTTAATCAATAATTGCTTGCCATGAGTTTGATATTAATCTAACACAAAATAGCCAAGCTCACATCTATCTCCCTTCCGTTCTCTTCTATCCTATCTTTCTATTTGCTCGTGATTTGTCATTGAATCAACCAAAATTACATATTCTTATATATTATCTATGATCATAAAATATCTTCAGTTTTTCATATCTGTTTGTCATATCTTCAAAGCCGTTATTACATAATTATTAAAGTTAATATTGTTTTTAAAATCAATAGTTAAAAAAATTCAAGTAATATTTTACTTTTTAGTTTCAATGAACATGTTAACCACTGCCACATTATTAAAGTTAATATTGTTTTTAAAATCAAAGGTTAAAAAAATTCAAGTAATTTTTCACTTTTTGGTTTCAATGAACACGTTAATCACCACTACCATATATCTTTTTTGAGATAATGACCATAAGGTGCTATTGTGGTGGGCTATACATGAGAACCACCAAACTAATAAAGAGGTGGAATAATAATATAAAGTAAAATTCAATATGATGTGTTGACATATGATGTTACAATTAATGTGCAAGTAATTTATAATTGGTAGAAGGGAAGGATACATAAGACAAGTCTATTATAAATTATTTACGGTGTTCTAAATTTTGTATGTTTTATTCTGTGATCAAGAGACGATTTATTTGCTTGCATTAAAAAGTTTTAAAATTGTTCTCATGATTAAAGTAAATATTAAGGGAACATATACTTTTTAATACAATTGTAATTTAATTGATAAATTCAAGCCTAATTGTTATGTTAAATATCTTTGGTGAGGTTGTTGTTGAGATTTTTGTGTTATTTGAGTTCAAAGGTATTAAAGGTAGCAAAAGATGAGATCTTTGGTTGAAACTACCACACTGGTTTGAGGATAAGCTCCTACTTCAGTCACGACTCCATAATCCTCCTTATAATGTTGGAGAGAGCACAAGATCCATAGCTTGTCCTATGTTTTTATGTTGCTAAATTCACATAAGTGTTCATATATAGTGCATTGAGGGGTATGAAATCATGTAATAAGGGCACTACAAGGAAAACAACAATTGGTGAAGGTTTTTGCGGAAGCATTTCTCCATTGTCTTTTTTAGCAAAGTTTCTAGTGGAGGTGTGTGACTAGAGATGTTAGCGAAAGTTTTTTTTTATGCACTTATACCATATAGACACAATGATACACTTTAATATAACATGCATTGATGCCAAACTGTTCCATAAGCACCATTGTAGGTAAAAATATTTAATTAAAATTCTTTGGTATTTTTCCAAAAACCTTTTGGTGCTCCAATTCTATTGAACTGCACTGATGCATACCATACCATCTGCATCGAATGAGGTTAAAATATTTTATAAAAGACATCAATATGTTCAAATATTATTTTTAAATGCAACATTTAAAAACAAATTGTTCAGTGCATACTATAGAAATAGATGCATCATTGCATAACACTTGCACATGCACCAAGATAGGTTAAAATATTTTTAACAATATCGACCATTTAAAAAAATTCATGTCAATACATTGTATATATTTTAATTGAATTGGTGCATAGCAATACCAAGCACATCGATGTAGGTTACAATATTTAAAAATATCAATGTGCATGATATCTACAAATGCACCAATGTGTCGAAACATGGGGTTCACTAAGGTAGTGTAAATAAAAAAAAAATACCAAACTAAAAATTCATTTCTACCATTCACTCAATGCTTCACACCCATACAAACACTGGTGCTCACTATCCCCTACGATCACCTCATTGTTTGAAGCTACTTGATTGTCCTATTTCTATTCATTTACTTCCACGGTGTAATTGGGTTTGTTTTGTTCAATTAGCACTGAAATTTTCATTTTTTTATCTATGCAACAACTATGTCTCCTTAGCAGAGAAGAGACTAGGTAATTTTTTTGTTATCTCTTTATTTACATGTTTAATGGCTTAAAATTTAAAATTTGACTTAAATTTGATTCTTTTCTTATTTTTTTTGCAAAACTTTCTGATGGTGCATCCACAATACTATAATGCATCATAAGTGCACTAGATAGATACATATTTAACACGTTGGAATTTACCACACTACTTGATGCAGTAATAGATCTATGGACACATTGATGGTGGTGCTCCAAGTAAGTTTAGGAGCAATGCAAGTCCTTTGAAACAATTTTGGAGGGAAGTGATGCATACATTGATATATAAGAACAATGTAGTTGATTGTACTGATAGATGGTGCCTAAATAAGATGCATTGGTTAGTCGTCATGCTCTTATAAGTCACACCAGTTGTAGTGCTCTTGCATATTACATTGGTCACAATGCTCCCATATAGCACAAGTGTACCCGAGAGTTAAATTTAACAAACAATTGTTTTCCATGGTCTTCAATGTGCTGATAAATGTATGATGCACAATAGATGGTGCACCACTTAACCTTACATGCAACGAACAATTCTAACATTATGCACATGAATTTCCCATGCTATCTAGTGTGCAAATAAATAGTGGCACATATCTCATCCTCGATAATAATGCCAAGGGATGGTGATGTTCTATCATTTGTAGCAATTTATACACTGTAGATCACCAAATTTGAATTACATATTTAATGAATTATATCATCATTATTTTATGAAAACTTTGATCTTGGATTTATAAATTATTCTAATAAAGTTTTTATTTAAGCAAGGCATATGCATTGCAAGAAAATTATTTTATTTTGTGGCCTAGGGATGCAATGTGTGAGAGTGATTCATTGGTACATATTTGTCTTTTGATTGAAAAGTCACCATGTGGAGTAGAATCTCATTGTATTTGGGGATACGTTTTTTGTATATGTGATTCAATGATTCATAAACTTTTTTCAATTCAAATTCATTGTGTGTTGGAATTTGTTTGTTGTGTTGGAGTTGAAGTTCTATATAATCATGCAGTATTATATAGATTAAACTATAAATATCACTTAAACAAATTATACATCACAACTAAATATACGAGAGCTAGTTTTTTATTCGAGAACCTAAGGGTTATGGGCCCACCACGCTTCCACTACACCATTCTAATTTTCCCATCGCATATTCCATTTCAATCATCCTACAAACCCAAAGATATTGCATCACCCTACGTATGAATTTTCCAACATGCATGGACATATTCTTTATTCTTTTGATCATTTTGTTTTTGTATTGTGACTAAGCATAAATCACACTAGAAACTCAACTAGTAGATCACCTTTACAAAGTTTTTCAAATTTATTATACTTGCATTTCAAATTCAAAATGAGGGCTTCGTGTATCATCCAGTCTAGACAACAACATGATTGAAAACATTGGCTATGGAAAATATATTAGATAAAAATTAATATAATTCAATCATAGTTCCATGCCCAACAATGGCCAACAATCTTTTGTGGATGTTAGCACTTGAAATTACATTCAAAAATACACCTTGATGCAAGAATATTGTGGTTCTTGTTGCTATTAGCAGTTGATAAAAAGTTTCAATTGTTATTGGTATTATGCAGGTTTATTATTGGGTTTTAGAAGTTTAATTATGCCCTCGAGATTTTATAATATTTTTGTAATTTCTTTATTAAAAATATAAAAAATGAAAATTGGGCATTATGGTCAGCGATCCCAATCTCGAAGTCACAAGTTAGCACATCAAAGACCGAGCACCAAAGATGATCTAGCACTAAAAGTTTCATTGTTTTTGTTTTGGTCACTGAAGCCAATCTCCACACATGCTCTATGGATTAAGATCCCGAGACCAAGCATCAAGCCCATTTTTCAATTCATGGGATCGAGGATTATATCACAACTCACTGCTTAGTCACACAACAATTGACACCAAGCCATATTTCAAGTGACAAGGCGCCAAGGCTATGCGCTCATCCAAATGTCAATTTCCCATCGCAAAATGTCCAATATTAAGCTACTGCAGAAGCAATATAAACATTGAACCCTATCCAAGGAAACCCTATCCAAGGATGAAGAAAATGCAGATTCATTAGTTTAATTCGTGCTACAAAAATATTGTTCTTTTGCAAATCCTTTGGTTTGAAGACACTTAAGACATTATAGGAAAGTTGTGTGGGTTCTTTGTCCCAAGCGAAGAGTGTATCAAGAACTGCTATGTTTTCTTGAGTGATGATATAGTTGCAATAAAGAGTGTCTAGGATGAATAGGGAATCTCTAATGGCATGTTTAGAAAACATATTGTCATTTGTCGTCTTGTTGTCATATCACCTTCAAATGCTTAATGTCAGGTGGAATATAGGATGTTAGGGTAGAAGACATCCATGCCATCGATCAGAAAAAAGAATAAAGAATATAGGTGGCAGCGATCTAAACAGAGGGAGAAGATCTTGACACATTGGTTCATTAAATTTATCCATTCACGTGGCTACTTCAATATGATTGATGTCAAAAGCTCAGTATTCTGTTGCTGGTGATCAATTCAAAGATGAAGAATTCTACAATCAAATAAAGTGGCATAACCCCTGGAAATTTCATCACTTCAAGGCTTCATAATCATAAGTCAATCTTCAATCCCATATTTTCAGGAAACATATCATCTTCATTTAATCTGGATCAAATCCAGCATATTAAGGCCATTTAGCATTAGAAGGTAGCATAGGATATTGTCAAAATATTATCTCCAGTTTATGGGAAAATCAGATAAACAATCAAGTTTAGATCAGTGCGTTTCGGCTATAGGCGGTGGCAATTTGAAATATACATTCATATTCCCATATTTTTTGCAATTCCCGTTATATTTCAAGAAGGGAATTTAGGGCCTAATTTTCGACTAAATCGTAAGGAATTTGCTAAAACTGTTCAAAACCCACCTCCCAATTGGATCCATTTACCTTTATCTTGGAGGGTTTGCTAAATTTCTCAATGGTTCAAGAGAAATATGCATCTTATTAGGATGAAATTTTCCAGAAATTTCTAGATTAAGGGATAGGTGGCAGAGCAAAGCAATTGCAAGCATAGTTCTGACATTCATTCCATATTTCTTGCATTTAAGTCTCATATTGGTATATTATGTTTAAAAAGAGAGAGCATGAGTTTACCGTGGTAATTTCATATAAAAATGAATTATTTATATGTAAAGAGGATCTTTTTTAAAGGGGGTCAGTGGTGTGCAAAACAAAGACTTTTTTTTCTGATTGTAAAGTCTATGACTCATTTCATTTTACACTCAATGCTAAAGACCATATGATGAGCATAATCTCTCCTATGCTCTCTTATTCTTAATTTTCTTACTTCAAAAACATGTTATCTTTGCAAAACATTGAATATATCTTTTTATGTTGGTAACACAATGAATATTTTACTGTTTTCTTGCCCATTACAAGACTTGTTCTTGAGTACATTATTCTCTATTTCTGAATGATATTTAGGATCAAGAATCTTCCTATGTGAGTGAACAGATTGAGAACTTGCATATTTCTTTCCTCTAATGATTTTATCTGCCTCATTAGATTGATTTCCATTGATTAAGTAAGTGTGATAGGAACTTAATTTGCGATCAAAGATTGATGTTGTCCTTCTTCATCTTGATGCAGGAGCATCGACAACTCATCAAGCGAGCCAGCGCGGAAGCGGAGGACAGCTGGACAAGCCAACAATTTTCTTTTTGGATTTCACCTTGAAACTGTTGCGTGAACATTAATGTGGAAATTTAATGAGGCGCACTTGTATATTGTAATGGATCTTGAGCCTTTAAGCTCTCGTCCTTTAGTAGATAAACGACATTTAAAATAGTTAATGATGGTAGATAGGAATTTAATTCTAGATTTGATAGTTTTAGAGCGCAAGAGGGAAAACGGATATAGACACCCTCCTTTGTACATTGTAACATTAGCCTGAGCCTGAGCCTGAGCATAGAAGCAGAAGAGAAGATCACGCATATTATTGTATGAAGAACACCCATGTATAAGCAATTGAGTTAATAGAAGAAAGCTTTGATTCAAGTTCATGGTTTGTGTTGTTTCTCTGTGTGTTGATGTTATGCTCATTTATGTTTATTTCCTGTTATGCACTTTCTTTTATATGCTGTGCATGTGATTTCATGTGTGAATAGAAGTCTAAGAGGGTGAAGGGATGAGTTTCAATTGTTTCTCTAATTGAGCCAGAAGATTCCTGCAAGGAGTGTAGTCGAATTGTCCGCAAGGAGTGCGTTGACAGAAGGGTTCAATTAAAGAGTTAGCTTTTGTTCTCGTCTCAAAAGTGCAGGGGCACAGTGCCGTGCAAGGAGTGCGCAGGCCAGGGAGAAGTCTCAGAGTTGCGATTCTGAGTGAAAAATTGAAAGACTGCTGTTGCAGGGGTGTGTAGGGTTGAGAGACTTCAACACTTAGACGTGGTTGAAGATTTGCCGCGAGGAGTGTGTGCAAAGTTTCTTTTTGAGGACTTGAAAATCGTGGGAATAGCTCAGGAAGGATAGGTTTTCGAATTCGTCGAAGGATAGCTCAGATAAGTGGCGACTTGAAGTTGCAAGGGCATTGTAGGTTTGCGAGCGACAACGAGTCTCGTGGGGAGACACTTCTTCATTTTGTGGATTCACCAGGAGGAGAGAGGACGGTCGAAATCCTTTGAGGAGGTATCGCGAAGTTCTGTGGGCCTTTGGATCTCACGGAGGTGCAAGGAGGTCACATGGTAAGTGTGGAAGAGGTTCAAAGCTCAGGAGGGAGCAGAGCCGTCGATCCGAGACAGAAGGACCATCAGATCTACACGTGACATCGCATATCGGGGAATCGCGAGTCGAAGCACCAAGTTGTTGTAACGGGAATTACGATATCATGAAACACGATATCCCGACGAGCTCAGAACCGTCCATCAGCGGAGACACGTGTCAAGAAATCCTGAAGAGTCGGAGTTTGGGACATCGGAGTTTTTGAAGACAAGAAACTCTTGTAACGTTGAATCGCGAAACGCGATATCCCGACGGGAAAGTTTGTGTGGGGCCACATGAGTCGGTGGAGGACAGGTGGCATACTATATCAGGGATCAAGAAAAGGTAAGTCCCGGATCCTTTGGCATCAGGATTCACGATCCCGACAGAGGCGACGGGAGGTGGAAAATTCAACCTGCACGTGTGCATCGGAGTATCGGCACATCGGGGTTCGGAGTTCAAAAATTTCATTTGTTGACGTCGCGAGTAGTGATTTCCTGATAGGGAGAACTCCAATAATAGGGAAGGAAGTCAACGTTGACTCGCATCGGACTTCAGGGAATTGTGAGGCACAAAACACGTGACCATAGGATTCACGAAATCGTGAGGTCCAATTTCCCAATCATTAAGGGAGATCAATAGAAGAGTTGCCGTGGGTAAGGAAAATTCCCTATAGGGGATCAGAGGAACCTTTGAGTTCTTCAGCCGTGAAAGAAAGAAGGTCCTAAGGAAGCGGACGTGCTCCGAGGAGTGCAGCTGTGTCAGTTGTGGTATCAGAGCGGGGAATATTTCTTTTCTTTCTGTAGCAGGGAAAGGAATTCACCATGCCACCGAGAAGAGAAAGATAGTCACCTGATCCAGAAGATAGGGAGGTGAGGAGAAGAGGCAGGTGGGTAGTCAATCCAGAAATGGAGAGACAGATGAGAGATCTCCGAGCAAGACTCGAAGACATGGAGACAACACAGAGATGCACAGCTAGTGCAGGGGATCTGAGTGATTCCGATAGTGAAATAGAGGCTGAACGCGATGAGGAAGTTGCAGTCGAAGATGCATCAACTGAGTGTTTGATCAAAGCCATTGCCAGGATGGGTGTGAAGGCAAAAATGGACATTCCAGTCTATGAGGGAAATCTGGATGCGGAGGAGCTTCTAGATTGGATTAGAGCTCTGGATACATACTTCGATTATGAAGATATCGAAGAGGATAAGAAAAGAAAGCATGCTGTCACGCGCTTGAAAGGACATGCAACATTGTGGTGGGACGAGCTACAAGTTGACAGACGCTGCAAAGGCAAGCAGAAGATTAAAAGTTGGGATCGAATGATTGCGAAGATGAAGGAGAAGTTCATCCCAAGAGACTACCAAATTACTCTGTTCAGGAGGATGTAGAACCTGAGACAGAAGCTGATGACAGTGAAAGAATACACTGAGGAATTCTATCGACTAAACATCAGAGCAGGTCATCGGGAGAGCGATGATGAGAAAGTTTCCAGATATCTGAATGGTCTAAGATACGACATTCAGGATGAATTAAGCATGGTTACCATAAGGACGGTGGAGGATGCTTATCAGATGGCTCTGAAAGCTGAGGAGAAGTTGAGCCGTAAGCAAGGTCAGCGAGGGCGAGGCAGGAGTCAGCCCAGAGGTAAGGCAGTTGCCCAAGAAAAATACAAGAAGCCCAAGGAGGAATGGAAGAAACCTCAGGGTAAAGTTGAAAGAGGAGGGACCTCACAGCGAGAGACACACGTTGAACAGAGAGGGAAGCATACAGAGCAGGGCGGAGGATATGCTAACAACAATATGTTTCCTCGTACTAGAGGTAGAGGAAGAGGAAGAGGTGGAGTAATCACATGCTTCACATGTGGAAAGAATGGGCACAAGTCTTATGAGTGTCTAGAGAAAAAGAAGGACATGGGAGAAGCTCACATCACCGAAGTGCAAAAGCGGGATGTTGAGGTCGAAGATACGGAAGGCGGAAGGTCACTGATGATTCATAAAATTCTCTTAACACCCGGGAAGGAGGTGGAGGACTCAGCTCAAAGGACCAGACTTTTCAGAACAACTTGCAAGACCAAGGATAGGGTGTGCAAGGTTATCGTGGACAGCGGTAGCACAGATAATCTCGTATCCACAGAGATGGTAGAGAAGCTGGAGCTGGAGACGAGTGATCATCCAAATCCATACAAGGTTTCATGGCTACAGAAGGGATATCAGGTAAGTGTCACTAAACAGTGTTTAGTTGAATTCAAGATAGGAGGGTATAATGATAAAGTACTCTGTGATGTCATTCCTATGGATGTATGTCATCTATTGCTGGGTAGACCATGGAAATATGACAGAAATGTGGTTCATGACGGGAGGATGAACACATATACCCTGGAGAAGAATGGGAGAACCCATATGTTGCTTCCGATAAAGGATAAAGAGGTAAAGCCGGAGGTAAGAAACATAATACTTCTCATGAGTGGGAAGGAATTTCTTACAGAGGTGAAGAAGAAAAAAGATCCACAATTCTTTGTTGTCAGGAAACCGAGGATTGTTTTGACTAGCACAAGAGTGGATGATTTACCAGATGAGGTTCAGGAGCTGTTGGAAGAGTTCGCTGACATCATAGTGGACGAATTACCTCGTTCGTTGCCACCGATGAGAAGTGTGAGTCATCATATAGACCTCATACCAGGAGCTAGTTTGCCGAATAAATCCGCGTATAGGTTGACGCTGCAGGAAAATGAAGAGGTCAAGAAGCAGGCCCAGGATTTGATGGACAAAGGATTGGTCAGGGAGAGCTTGAGTCCGTGTGCTGTTCCGATAGTACTCAGTCCCAAGAAGGATGGAGGTTGGAGGATGTGTACTGACTCAAGAGCGATCAACAAAATAACCATCAGGTACAGATTCCCATTACTAAGAATGGATGATCTGATGGATTGCATGAGCGGGGCAACGTATTTTTCAAAGATAGATTTGAAAAGCGGATATCACCAGATTCGCATGAGAGAAGGCGATGAGTGGAAGACAACCTTCAAGACCAACGAAGGACTGTATGAATGGCTTGTTATGCCGTTTGGCTTAACAAATGCACCGAGTACCTTTATGAGGTTGATGAATGAAGTCCTGAGGGAGTTCATCGGGAAATTCATCATTGTGTATTTGGATGACATATTGATTTACAGTAAGTCAATGGCAGAGCACTTGAAGCATTTGGATATAGTGATGAAGAAGCTACAACAAGAGAAGCTGTTGATTAATATGAAGAAGTCCTCATTTATGAAGACAGAACTCATTTATTTGAGTTTTGTTATATCTGCAAATGAGTTGAGGATGGATCCAGACAAGGTAG